>NW_023612342.1:0-65111 GCF_013339725.1 Rhipicephalus microplus
CTTATCGCTGTAAATGTCTACTCCACCATTGTTTCAACCTGCCATTTTTCATCTTCGGTACTGGATGTCTCTTATTCTTGTAATTATGGGTTAGTTGCGGCTTCTTGTAGTGCTAGGACGGCTGGTGACTTTTGTTGTGTCATGACAAGTTGTGAAATATGCCCAAATTTATGCCAGAATCCGCGGCAGTTTCACTTCCATAATTCGCAGTCTTCTAAAATGCCCTTTTCTTTATTGTGCATTGTAAGTCTCCTGGGTCATGGCGGATAGACCTGGTCTATTCTAAACTTTCTCGGCTTCTCTCTTATGCTGCTGCCTGTGGCATGCATTCGCAGAGCTTTAGTGAATTTTATTGGCTGTGCTTGGAATTTATTCTCTGAGCTTCAACTTTTCGATGTACATCTGTGTTCAGCCGCCCTATTATGGTGGGAATAACATCTTGTAACTAAGCCGTCCTCTTCTACAGTCGGCTGCTTTTGTCCTTTCTGGACCACCTGGACTGATATGGGCTCCTTAATTCGCTGCGTTGATTGCTTCCTCGATTTATTTTTCATTTTCATTTTCATTTCCACTTATTGAAGCCTTAAGGGCCGGAGGCATCACATAAGGTGTGGGCGAACAATATATGAGGGACTCTTAATCACACAGAACGCCGAAGTTAATCACACAAAACACAGAAGTTACCTACGGGATCATTTACCTCCACCTCGTAACGTTGTGCTGATTTTAAAGTGACATATCAACATTTCTCATTCATGCTTCACATATAATCTATTCCAACTGTACGTGGGATCTACCAATGTTTTTGATTTCTTAAGTGTTTTCGCTCTTGCAGTGATAATGCAAGATGCCACTGACCATTGGTAGCATCTTCCTTTGCTGAGTCCTTTTCGTTATCGACATCGCTGGTTGACGCCCCGTGCGTGTCCTCATAAGATGAGAGGAAGTCCTCTCCGGCGTCGTCCGTAGCTGTTCTTTGAATTTTAATCTCATCGTCCCTGGCGCATCGTCCCTGGCGTTTCAAAGTGACTTTCGCTCTAGCGGCGCACTCAGAGGGATCCGAAATGGGCTTGTGGTAGCAACTGCAAAAAGGGAGTGACACACATTTCGGACAGCGTCCTTTGCAAGCAATAAAGGCTTTCCCGCATTATTTTGTTATTGATGTGAAGTCAAAGTGACGAACCACAGCTGCTGGATCTGCAAATGTGCAAACGTTTCTCCAGCCGTTCTATGCGAAGAAAAAATTTTCTTGTGCATTAGTTAACACACGTGTATCCTATTTGGGGGTGGGAACAAGCATATATTGTGTCTTTTTTCTTTTGAAAACCCTTGCTTTGCTCGAGATGAAAACAAGTGGGCTATCTCATGAACGTGTTTACTTACGTGAATTTTTTTTACAATTTATAGGTGGGTTCATTCCACTCAACCACCACAGAGGAATCTAGTTTCAAATTAAGAAAACAGACAAGTTATATTAGCTAATATTACACTGGGGAACCAAAACGGCTGACTCCTAATGTTTTTGTGAACAGAAAACATGATGCGATTATGAGGCTCGCCGTAGTAGATAGATCCAGCTAATTTTGGCCACCTGAAAAGTTTTCTATTGTGCACTCACATCTTAAAAGATATCGGTTTGACGCATTTCGCTCGCATGGTAATTCCAGCGCGATGATCTGGATCAAATCAAGTCTTTAAGTTCAACAGTGGTTCACACTGAATCAAACAAAATGGCACTCCCGTCGCTTCGTTACTCAAGAACATAACGACTTCTATGCCGCAGATCGCACACACAATGTGCTGTCGCTGTCTGCTTTGTCATTTTACCCCAATAAACTTGACCCTAATTCAAGGCTCACAAGCATACGTACGCTAAGAGGAAACAAACAAGGAAAAAGTGTGACGCTGGTGTTTAGTAGTATTTGCGATCATGCACAGAAACAGCCCCTGTACTCCCGATTAGCTTTGAATAATTCGCAGATGTGTGTAGCTCTTCGCTGAACTCTGCCTCTCAACAACAGACTTGTCAGATACGCCTCATCTTCATTTATGCGCCAAGACACCAGAAAGCATCTCCAGCAGGCAACAATAACCCAACCAGCCTACTAGTTATCCCCATGACGTCACTGAGTCAGCGCGAATTATCTAAGCCCATTTGTGCTTTAAGTGCGAAGCATTTCTTCGCGTACGGCAAGCACTTTTTGGCATTCTAGATATATATATATACCCCACACACATCTATATATACTATATATAATATATATATATATCATATATATATATATATATATATATATAATATATATATATCTATATATATATATATATTCATTTTCTTAAATTGGAAAAAAATTGCGAGGGCAAGGTGGTTTGACGAATACGACTTGCTGATCATTACGTGAGTACATGAGTAATGTTAAAATTACTTCGCGTCCGGCGTTCAACACTTCCCGCCAACAGTGGCACATACCCGCCACACGTAAGAAAATCTGACATCGGTGCGTCGACCATACAAGAGTAAATGCAAAATTTTAGCGTTCCAGCAAAATCAAACCCCAGCATACTGCGTTGCAACAAGTTGTCTACCACACAGCCCCTCGAGGTCTCGCGACTGCTTTTCAATTAACTGTAATATTCGTGAAGCGTGGATTAGGGATGCAATGATGGCTCTCTAACTTAAAAAAACTTCACCTATGTACTCCACGATACAATCCTCACATTTGGATAAGATTGAGGGTGGGTAAGTTAATGCACTGAGAGTGATTGCGAATTTGAATAAACTAAGCCAATTGCGCGACCGGTCATCGGTAATTTTATTTCGCGATCATTGAGAAAACTGAGTGCAACTTCACAATGCAAATGACAGTGAGTGACCGACGCTATAGGTCCTAAGGTCCCTCAATGCCTTACGTTGAACATGGACAGGGCAATGGGCAAACGAACGGACTGATGGACGCACAAGTGGATAAATGCACGGACGGATGAACAGGTGGACGTATGCACGGACGGACATATTGGCGGACGTATGCACGGACGGACATATTGGCGGATGGACAGATGCGTGAATGGACGCACGGTGTGGTGGTCCTCTACTGTGCCGTCGTATAGTCGGTTACACACTAAGTCGGTTGTTTTATGTAGTTGTCTTCGTTTTTTCCTGTGCAGGTGTTTACTTTTGGTTTGTGTTTTGTGGGACGTGAAGAGCGCAAACTAGGTAACCTCTAAGGAGATTCACCACTGCAGGCTTTCGACAACAGCGTTGACCTAACAAACGCACAGAATAATTATCCTAGTCCTAGCAAGGAATTGAACCCCACATTCTGCGTGGCAAATAAATAGTTTACCACATAGCAGCGCTAAGTCTCGGAAGCACTTCTAAAGTAGACCATAATGTTTATGGAACGTCAGTTGTGGTGTAGTGCTGGCTATTCAATTTTTGAAACACTACATACGCGCTTCTATCATACTGCCCTCACGTCAAGATAACAGCAATTGTAGTGAAATGCTACTCACTGAAGCTCATTTGCCCATGGCCGCTAACGTCGATAGAAGAAGCGCTAGATATCAGCTTAACGCTTTTATTGTTGCTGGCGACTTTAATGTGGATGTTTCAAAACACAATCGGGACCTGGTTCACATAAAGAAGTTTTCTATGTAGATAGACAATGCCTCTAATTATCTCTTGTTCCCCACTTAGGAGGCGGGGGGTCATTAACCACTTCTTCAAAACACACATGAAACATTTCAAGCCACTAACCTATACTTCATACTTCAGGGTGCATAGCCCCTGATCGCCATTTAACGGATGATTACAGAAGCAACTATACTTCGCAGATGGTGCAAAAATTTCCACAGTTGATTTGGCCCAAGTTAATAAGGGGTCAACAGCCAACTGAACGAGCTATTCATGACTCCTCAACACACGAATGTCACAGATACATCACAGATGTAGATATATTCCCGACGTGCGTGCACGTAACCAGCCGTCACGTGCTAATGAAACATTTATGCCTACCGCAGTTCATGCTGGTAGTGGAGTAGTGCATGTAGCTAACGTACGTCCATTTGCATGCTTCGTGTGATGTCGATTGCAAAATGTACGTGGGATGTGCAAATGTTTTCAGGCTTACGCGCATATGTCAACACAATTGACTTTGTCTATTTGGTGCCAGTCTTGCACACGCATCAGGCCATGTACTGAGAATATCCTTGTCTATTTCTTTACTCTTTTCTCTCTCTCCCATCTTTATACTTTTCTTTTCCATTCTCCTAGCGTTGGGTAGCCAACCGGGTATAAGCCTAAATCACCTACCTGCCTTCTCTTTTGCTGTCCCTTCCTTCTTCTTCAACGCCAATATTTATTTTTGATGTGATTATTTAGCTATAGCTTGGCAGATATAGCAAAGACACATTCTGTCGTTGATATCCTTTATTCAACTATATTATAATACTTAAACCTTACGCTTCAAAACACCTTATTTTCTCAGCCTAGCGACAAAATAATATATCAAATTTTATGAGTTCTAATGATCGCGTTCAAATAAAGTTTTAAAGTCGTTTGGCAGATTAACGACATTCCACTGCTGAAGCTTGTCTCTTGATAATTGGAAAGCGCTCACATCCTGCAGAGACATGAGTAGTTCATCACTGCATTTGTACATGAATATCTAAAAATAGGCACGGTTTATTTATTATCCTGTTGGAGACTATAGGTTCAGTTGGAAGAGCACTTGATAAACCAAAAATACCAGCACAACCATGGAGAAATGACAATTTAAACACGATATTTCACGATAGTCATGCATATGTGCCTGTCGCTCATGCGTAGTCTAACTATTCAAAACTGCAAAAAAACGTTAACCTGCATTAGTAACTTCGTATTCTTGCATGTCAATCGGCCTTGGTCGAGCAGTGGCTACAATACTCGACTGTTGACCCAAAGGTCACAATATTGATCCCGGCCACGGTGGCCGCATTTGGTGGAGGCAAAGTGTTAAAACTCTGTGAACTGTGCAATTTCAGTGCTCATTAGAGCGCCCAGGTGGTCGAAATTGCCGAAGCCCTTTCCTACGGTGTCTCTCATAATCATATGCTGGTTTTAAACTCGAAACAGCACATAATATTACTAGCAATTCCACGTCATTTCCTTGTGACAATACTCAGGGCTAAACTCTGCGCCAGTAAACCGGTACTTTAACAACTTTTGATTATCTTTATAAAAGACAACGCCGACAGGTACAGACCAAAAAAAAAAACGCCAAGAAACCTCAATAGCAAACAACGTGTCTCTTTCGACGTTTGCGGTGTCCGGACTTCTGTCTGTGGTCCTGCTCCCAGACTTTGTTTTTTTGCGATGAGTGCTCACTCACTGAATAGGTAATGTCGTTGAACAGAAAACAAAAACAGAGAAAGACGTACACATGACGGCCACTAGACCTCATCTGAAAATACCACTTCCAGCAATCCGACGGCTTGCTGAACATTGATACCTACGCACGGAGGCAATGAATGACTTACAGATCGCTAGACGTATACAGGAGAAGACTTCAGCGCCGAATAGATAAACCCGGAGTCACAACGTTCAACTGATTTTTGTGAGTCGGCTTGACCCATGCAAACCTTTATCGCATAGTGGAAGATGGTACGAGGTCCCCGCACAAATCCACTCACTGGTCACCATTCAGGGCTCTCGCACTTTATGAACAGAGACGCGACATTGACGTGGCAGAAGACTTTGTGCCAGATCATCTGGATCACTCGCAGTGCCCAATGGCCTAGTGCCTCGAACAGCTGTCCACGAACACTGCATTCCCGCATGGATTTGCTTTTTTCCATCGTTTAACTCAGAACAGCAATAGCTTTGTGTCAATACACGTCGGGCACATGGGTGCGACAGAATTTTCTATAAGGCCTTGTGTCATCTGGGTGAGTAGCAAAAATGTTGCTTCTGGAGTTGTAGAAAGATCCTTGCAAGATAGGATGCTCCCAACAAGCTGGAATACAAGTCAGCCAGCTCCACTTCTGAAGTCAGGGAAGTCACCATTGGAGCTCTCATCTTTCTGTCCTATCGCATGGTCAGTTGTGTAGGCAAAGTTATGGATAGAAGGATCCAGGGACACCTGGATTGGTACTTGGAATGCAATAACATCTAACCAGATGAAATGACAGGATTTCGGCATGGTCGATCATCAATTTACAACATAGTCTACCTGGTCGCTTACGTCCAACACTATAAAGGCCGTAAGCGTCTCTGCGCATCTTGTTCCTATATGTCAAAGGGGCGTATGAAAGCGTTACGCATTACGCAGTTTTCACCGCTCTCGAGGATGTAGGAGTAGGTGGTCGGATGCGTCGCTGGATACGTAGTTATCTGTCAATGCGATCCTTATTTGTGAGCACTGAATACAGTCAGACCTATTTACGTTACAGCCCCCGTGGCGTCCCTCGGGGTTGTGTACTCAGCTCAGTGCTGTTCAATCTTACGCTATTTGCTCTCGCTGAGTATTGCCAAGCAGAGTTAGGCTATCAATGTACGAAGATGATATCTACGTTTGGCCATCGGCTGTAACCCGCCTGCCGTCGCGAGCGAGAATTCAAAAAGCTGCCCCTAAAGCAATACGTTGTGCTTTGGTTCAAGTGTCCTGATTATTTTTGTTTCTTCTCTTTGCAGATGCGCCAGGCTGCTAATAGCATAATCATGCAGTTTGGCAGAATAGCCATTTGTGCATTTGAACCAGCTAAATAACTACTGTTTACTTGGCAGGAAGTACGTATGCATGCTCCCTGCAGCAGCTATCACTGCGTAACAATTTCTTGAAAGCACAATGAATGCTGTAACATTTTTAGGAAGATATGTGCCATGAGATATGATGAGAGAAATTAGATATGTGCCAAATAGTGCATTTTGTTGTTTACAGTAACAGATGCTCATAACGTGGCGCCATCCAGTAATTGAAAAACTTAGATTATTGTTGTGTGTCGACGAAAGTACCATGCTCTATATGCAGATGCCACTAGGATTATTGACTGATGCCAGTGCCAGCATCTAGTTTGCTGTAAATAGGTTGCGAAAGGGAGGACCACACACTCTGCAACAATGAAACAAATGTTTTCACTATATACCTACACACAAGTCATCAGAACAACATGTGTGTACAGATTGCTCTGTTTACGTGTATAAGAGGTTGATAGTGCCATTATACTTGGTATGCAAGTTTGTGCGTCACAGCAGAATAACGATACCTTTTTCCTGTATTCTAGACTGTTTGTGATTGGTGCGCTAAAGATATTTTCACCAAAGTTTCATTTCGACTGGACAATATTTTATCAGACTTGTGACTTCATCAATCGAAACTGCAATAAAAATAATTTGTATAAGGTCCCAGAACACTTCAACTTTCACTGTACTATCATAGAAAAATTAGTGGCACTTTTACTCCTACTTATATGTCAATAAAGCTGCTGCATGCAATCAGGTTTTTCTCACGAATGTTGGCTGAACATCCAGTAGAGTCTTTCATCGCCATCACTGCATAGTGTGGTTATCTTCTTCTAACAAATCGCCAGTTAGGTAGTGGCTGCGCTGGCCTTATTGAATAGCCACTGCAGTAACTGCACGTAAACCACCATAGCTATTATTATCGCACGTCATTTCTATTATAGCTTTTCAGTGTGACCTTGTGTAAGCTGTGCACATAAGGGTTTGTAAGGCAAAAGGAAATACTATGTGGCACATATACCATTCACGTTGCGTATGAAGTTTTCAACGAAGCAGTGCATACCCTTACCTAAGGCTGCCCCGCCGTGGTGGTCTAGTGGCTAACGTACTCGGCTGCTGACGCGCAGGTCACGGGTTTGAATCTCGGCTGCGGCGGCTGCATCTCCGATGGAAGCGGAAATGTTGTAGGTACGTGTTCTCAGATTTTGGTGCAAGTAAAGAACCTCACGTGGTCGAAATTTCAGGAGTCCTTCACTACGGCATCTCTCATAATCATATGGTGATATTGGGACCTTAAACCCCACATATCATGCAATCAATCTTACCTAAGGAGACTATATCAACAACATTATATGTAATATTACGTAACGCACTTTTGTGGAGACACTATGTACAACGTTCTTAGGAGTCAAACGTTACGAACAACGTTCCGAGGGAGAATGCTACAGATAAATGCATACATACAGACGAAGACATCCAGTTGTATATTATACGTCGACGACACCAGAATTTTTAACTCCGATAGCAGTATTATATCCTTAACTGGAAAATTAAACTTTGATCTGGCACAGCTCGTTCGGTGGTGCAGTAATTACATGTTAGAAATTAACACGTCTAAGACAAAATTTGTTGTCTTCTCTTCACCACAATAACCCTTGCCTTCTATCCCTCTTGTTATAATTGCGCACCATGACATCCCTTTTTGCGACTGCTGTAGATTCCTAGGCGTTGAACTCGACAGTAACTTGCAATATCACCGACATGTTGCATATATTAGGAAAAAATGACGTATGGCATTCGACTACTGATTAAATCTCGTCTTTATTTCAATCCATCAATACTTATGTCACTGTATTTTTCTTTTGTTCATTCGCACATTCTTACTGTAATACTTCATGGGGCAACACATACACCACTCATCTTACTTCAGTTCAGACAATTCAAAACCAAGCGATAAGAATTCTCACATCAAGCCTATATCTCTCTAACGCTAAGTCACTACTTCACGAAAACAATATATTAACTGTATCTGAGCTAGTTAAATATAACATTGGTATTTACATGTATAGAACTATAAATACCAACTTCCACATTCACTACCATTCTCTCAAATAACAATGTCACAAGGTTTGCCCTTAACAATAACTTTCTACTGCCAAAAGTTCGCACCAATTATGGCAAACAAACCATTCATTTTCCGGAATTTCTTTTGGAATAGTTGCCTTCCGACATTAAAGTATGCCGTTCCCTGAAGGAAATTAAATCGAAGTTAAAAAATCATATCATGTCAACTAACTAGCCTGTTTTGCTGTTTCTTAATTGATTCCTGTTCATTGTGAGTTGTGTTCTGTAATCATTTGTCATTGAAGTTAACACGTTATTCTTACTTTTAAATTGTTTCTGTGAGATTACAAGGGTATATTTTTACTTTATTTGTTTCAATTGCATTTTACTGTAGCTCTGTCTCCCTGCTATGTACATCACAATCATTCTCAATTCTACATTGTACAAGAGGTCCCCTTGCGTCTCTGACTATGGGACCTCTTTCTGTATATCATGCACATGTATTCTTCTTCATTTAGCACAATAAACCTTCTGTTCTGTTCTGTTCTACATTCCTAAAAAGCTTTGTATAAGATGTTTCTAAAGGAAACCTTACATGCAGCAGTTTTAGCGATACTCTGAGGAAACGTTTTCTATTTGGATTGGAAAAAGTATTCTGGGACACATTACTTCAACCTCTTAAGTAAACAAAGTTCGAAAATTTTTAGTGTGTAAAAGTAGTAGGCGACTTGTAATCAATTACTTTTTCTCCCGATAATGTGATATATGTGACCTATTTTTCCAAAATATGAGGTTTTGGGTCATGGGTACACTTTCTTGTAAATTAGTACAAGTTGTAACTGCTTTTCTTTTTTAAAAAACAATTATTACGAAGCCGTCAGCGACAGTTATACTACGAGAAATTATAGTACCGCTCTGTAGAAAAATATGCGACCCGTACAGTCAGATGGGGGCACCCTGGAGTGCCTAGTTCCTCTTCGTTTTCTTGGCTTTACAAAAAACGCCTTATCCAAGCGCCAGCAAAAGCAAATTTCGGCACTTTATAGAGAAGGTGGGCGCTAGCATCGAAGCACCACGATAAAAATATATACAGTTCGGCTATGGCAACGAACTGAGTTCTGAAATACATAGGTTGCGCTGAACTGATCAAACAGTTTGAAATTAACGTCTCCATAAATACCATTGCGACTTCTCATAACGAGTCAGTCATTAATTTATGGGTGCCCAAGTAGCGGTTGTTTTAACCAAAGGCACTATCAATATACTACCTCTCTGACCTCTCTGATAGGCTCTAAAGCTTCGTCCTTCTCATTCATGTTCTTTCGTCTGTGATTATAACTCCATCGATAATTACGAGTTCGTGCTCATTTCAATTAATTCTGTTGCATATCTCACCAAGCATTCATTAATTGCGCCTAGGTCATTTGACTAACTGGCTTGAATTTGATTGAGTTCGGTGCTGTGATCATCTGTTACTACCATTTTCTAGTTTGCTTTAGGGTCTTAGTTGATGACTAACGGACCCCCTAGGACGTGAAGAAGCTGTTTTCACTGTTAGGTTCTTTTTTTTCATTATCGTTCCCGAATCATCTACGCGTACTGACTAGTGGAGTATTGCGATGATGACTGCTATTCGAGCAGGCATTATATTCATTTTTTATTTTTTATCTCAAATAATAATCACCCAGCTTCTGAGCGTCGGAAACAATGCCTTGTTTTCTACGCTAGATGCTATTCGGTATACTTAACAAGTAGATAGCACAACACGTCTTTTTATGGTGTGTGTGTGTGTGTGTGTGTGTGTGTGGGTGTGTGTGTGTGTGTACGTCATTTTTTATTTTTTATCTCAAATAATAATCACCCAGCTTCTGAGCGTCGGAAACAATGCCTTGTTTTCTACGCTAGCTTGCTATTCGGTATACTTAACCAAGTAGATAGCCACAACACGTCTTTTGTGTGTGTGTGTGTGGTGTGTGTGTGTGTGTGTGTGTGTGCGTGCGTGTGTGTGTGTGGTGTGTGTGTGTGTGTGTTGCGAGATGAATGCTATTCGAGCAGGCATTATATTCATTTTTTATTTTTTATCTCAAATAATAATCACCCAGCTTCTGAGCGTCGGAAACAATGCCTTGTTTTCTACGCTATCTTGCTATTCGGTATACTTAACCAAGTAAATGTGTGCGTGTTTGTGTGTATGGGTGTGTGTGTGCGTGTGCGTGTGCGTGTGTGTGTGTGCGTGTGTGTGTGTGTGTGTGTGTGTGTGGGTGTGTGGTGTGTGTGTGTGTGTGTGTGTGTGTGTGTGTGTGGTGTGTGTGGTGTGTGTGTGTGGTGTGTGTGGAGTGCACACCAATAGATGAATGACCAAAATAACCACTCCATACCAGCACTACAGCGGCTACGAGAGACAAACGGGTGCCGTTATAAGGAGCTTCGCCCCTAAAGGTTTCTTGCCACTTTGGGCCAACTACCCCATCGTAGTAGCTTCAGCGTTACGTCCACAAGTTCTGAATGCTCTACACGATGACCCGACGGCTAGACACTTCGGTGCTTACAGTACCTTCGCAAGACTGCAGAGGTACTACTGGCAACGTCTTTCCGCCGATGTCACCCGTCATGAAATGACATGCCAGGACCGCCAACGAAGAAAGACACCGCTGACCAGGCCAGCCAAACTTCTCTAGTCCATCGAGCCACCTCACCAGTCGTTCCAGCAAATCGGCATGGACTTACTGGGTCGTTCCCAACGTCGAGTTCCGGGAACGAAGGGATAGGCGCAGCCACCGACTACCTCACACGCTACGCCGAGACATGGGTCCTGTCTAAAAGCAGTGGTGCCAAGGTAGCAAAGTTCTTCGTCGAGAATATCTTCCTGCGACACAGTGCTCCACAGGTCCTCATTACTGAAAGAGGTACCGCTTCACAGCAGGCCTGACTCTGTCCATCCTGAGGTAGAGCCAAACAAGTCACCACCGGACCACTGCCTACCATTCACAAATCAATGGCCTCACTGATCGTCTCAATAAAACTATCGCCGTTATGCTGGCTATGTACGTCGATGTCGAGCAGAAGATGTGAGATCAAATCCTTCCATACGTGACCTTTGCTTACAATACGCGTCCAAGAAACGACGCAGATGACGCCCTAGAAGTTGGTCTATGGAAGAATTCCGGGAACGACGCTCGACAATATGCTTCCAAACGTCGCTGACGAAGAGAACCTCGACGTCACCACCTACCTTCAGTAGGTGGTAGAAGGTCTTCAACTCGCCCGCCTTCATAAAAAAATCGCAGCATATCCACGGGGTGAATGATAGAGAGTGGAACGAACCATCTGTTCATCGATTTATTCTTGCTTGCGTGCGTCCATGCGTCCGTCTGTGTGACCATTCGTGCGTCCATCCACCCATACATGCGTGCGTCTGTTCGTGCGTCCACACGTCCATCCGTACGTCCATCCCTGTATTCGTCCATGCATTCGGTCCTGTGTCAATCCATGCGTTCATCCGCCTGTGCAGACGTCCTTGCTTCCATCCACGCATCTGTCTGTGTGTCCATTCGTCCATCTAGTCAACACTCTAAGTGCTACCATCTTGCACATTTTCATCATATATTTCGCATATAGAAGCACCGCCATACAGCGGAAATTCCAAGGACAAAACGAGAGGTAGCACACGCACACTTTCTTACGGCTTGCGCTTCGTATCTACTTCTCACCATTGAGCACCTCGAGCTCATGGTATTTACTAATTCACTCTAAACATGGCACCGCGGCTCAATGCTCCCTAAACCTTTTAAAAACCAAGAAGGTTACGCCCGGCGAATTGAACGTAGAAACAACCTTTTCTTGTCAGATAGTGCTCAATTTGTATGCCAATGGCTGCTGATTGGGAGAGACAGGATAGTTCGGCTTTTAGTTAACACGCACGCTGCAAATTTTTTATTGCTCAACAACGCACTGGAGAAATCTTCCACCGGCACCACCTTGCAGGTCATAGCGTAAGACTGTTAACGCACTATGACTACGGTGAGGGACGAACGGATGCCACTTTAAGGAGCTTCGCCCCTAAAATAAACAGCAGGTGACCGATAGCCGCCGTTGAAATCTTCGACAAAGCCTCGTGCAGTACCAGCCCAGGAACCGTGTCTAGGTATCGACGCCGATACACCGACGTGGGCTCAGTGAAAAACTTCTGCGACAGTACTTTGAACCGTACAGAGTAGTTCAACGTCTTGGCCTACTCGACTACGCGGTTGTTCTCGATGGCATTACGAACTCTCAATGGCGCCATGCTCGCCCAGAAGCCGTCCATGCCGTGCGCCTCAAGCCATTTCATGCGCTAACCTGAGAACTGTACCTTGTTGTTGTTGCTGCGCTTTATCGCTTTAATTATTGTTTATTGTCTGTATTATTGTATCTACGTGTTTTGTTAAATCATATGGGTGATGCTTTTTTCAGAAGGGGCAATGCCATGTTTGTTTCTCAAGCTTTGTTATCGCTCCGTTACACTACGTTCAGCGTGAACCACGCCTACAATATTCGAGAAGCTTCGAGACTGTAGTAGGCCCCGCCATGGTGGTCTAGTGGCTAAGGTACTCGGCTGCTGACCCGCTGGTCGCGGGATCAAATCCCGTCTGTGGCGGCTACATTTCCGATGGAGGCGGAAATGTTGTAGGCCCGTGTGCTCAGATTTAAATGCACGTTAAAAAACCCCAGGTGGTAGAAATTTCCGGAGCCCTTCACTACAGCGTCTCTCAAAATCATATGCTGGTTTTGGGGCGTTAAACCCCACAAATCAATCAAATCAATCAATCGAGGCTGTAGTAAATAGTTTTGTTAAGATTACGCCCACTTCGTGAACATTACAAACTTTTCTGGAACCTACGTCATCACTAGCGATAATGCTAACGACTGCACTCCACGACATAACGAGAGAGAGAGGGAGTCATTATCCGCCCAGTGAGTGCTTTGAAGACGCCGCTGCTACGTAGTACCCGCAGTCACCCCTGAGAAAGGAACCAAGTCGGTTTCGGAACGTCGGGTTTCTTCAAAACTGTTGGTTGGAGTCTAAATCATTTCCCAGTTTTGTACCCAAACAGACAGACTTCTGTCGAATGTTTGCATTCGATTCAAACGAAATGTTTATGGTGACAGTATCGGCAAGTGTCTGGCGTTCATCAGATATGAGAATACATGTTGTTGAAGATCAGAGCAGGGATCAGCAATTAGTTTGTATTGAGGTCTGTAGTTTCTGGGGTAAAGTTTTAGGCAGGAAAACAGACGACAATTAGCGAACTTGGGGTTTATGATGCCTGGCAAAACACAAACTTCGGTGCGGAAGTGCCCTTGCAGCTTCAGTTTTTCGGTGCACCATGGTAACCATGCCCTGACTCATTTACGTGAAGCGAGCTCGGGATACCAGCCAAAGAACGTGTGCCTGTGCAGGACATGCAGCTCCTCGTTTAGCCATCGAAGGCCCGATGAGTCAACACGTTACCGCGTCTTGTGTTGCAAGCAGTCGAGGCGCGGGACTGGTGCGACCAGATGTCAGTCGCACAGCAAGGACAGAGTGATCCTCGGAAGCCCAGATTCGGAGCGTGGTGGCTTGAAAAAAATGAGCGGAATGTATCAGGAGTGTTTGATTTCAACAAACCGGAGGAAACATGTGTCTTCAGTGTGCATGCTCTCGACAAGTCAAAGAACTAAACCACTTCTCACTGAATAAACTCATCAATGGCTTACAAAGCAGTGCATGGGTCCGGATAAAGTTCCGTTAATCACGGGCTCCTTGATCGATGTTAACGCCTCCTTGTAAGTGCAGCACACCGTCAATTTAGTGTAGTGTCGTTGCTGTTACGCGTCCCGAACTCTTGTTGAAGAATGTCGCGTTGGTTCGTTCCCACGCCTCGTGGGAGCACGTGGGTTCATCGCACGTCAGCAGAATCTCGTTCCCCGCCGCCATCATGTGATTGCTGAGGGAGTGCAGGAGGGAGAGGCCAAAGCCTCTTACACAAATTCAAATTTTATTTCCGCAATGAACATAGTTCATTGCAGAGCAATCGTTATTTAGTTATTTGTTTTCTTTCCCTCAAACGCTGCATCATCACAGAGAGGAGTGGGTACAACATGCAAAATACGGAACAGCAAAACAAACTGTGCTTTATATGAACAAGACTAAACAAAAATAACATCTTTAATCAGTGAAACGGAACAAAAGGGAAAGTTGGAAAAAGAAATAAAGGTAAGAGAATCACAAAGAGAAAACTGTGATTGTGGTAAAGTTATACAATACTTCCAAAAATTGTACAAATGAAAATATTGACACAAATAAATATTCAACAGCCTGCTGGAAAATGGCGGCATCTTCACACGTGTGGACATAAAGTCGTCGGGAGGGGAAATAGATGGGATGACTAGGGAGAGCTATTGGCAAGTAGGTGAGCTAATAAAAATGACAAAAAAGTGGCGACACAGCTGCTTACGCAGGCGGAACGCTCTGTCAGTGCTTGAGCCAGCTGTTGCGCATGCGCAGTAAATGAGGTCATGCCGTACACGGAATTGAACTCTGCCGTAAGCTGCCTCGCTTCTAAAATAACCAATCGAAGGTACTGCTTGAGTGCAGGGCCCTCACATTAGCGTGAGAGCGTGTGAGCGGAGAAGAGAAAAGCTTTAACAACAAAAAAGGCACGATGCGGTGGCGTAGAAAGTAGAGGGGTGGACACAGCTTCTGTTTTTGCTAAGCTCGTTACCGAATCCTGTGTCTGCTCTTGTACATCAAGCATAAGAGCCGTGCAAAAGAGCATTGTTCTCATTATTATTTCTGCTTGTACACCTTTTGGCCGTGTTCACAGTCTGATTATGGAGAAGGTTCTCACGCGGGCGCCAAAGCCTATTGTCCTAATGCGACTATTTCTGGTCGTTGTTCATTTTTCTTCCTCCTGAGTATGGGCTCCTCGAAGTTTTCCGAGATGAAGCAAATGCCAAGATGAGCCATCGTGGCAGTTATCCAACGTGTCAGCACCACTGCGCGCACGTGTGTTTGGTTCGGTAGGGCGCGTTATACAGTATCTTGGAAGCCTTAGTTTTGATTTTTTGTGCTTATTTTTCGCATTTAGAATTGCGTGAACGGTATGCTGTCTGGATACATCACTCTCAGAATACCGGTTGCTAGCATTTAGCACGAGGTAGACTGATTTTCCGCTAAGCTTAGCGATAATATGTAGCTCTACAATCACTCACTATTTGATGCCACCAAGTAGTGTTTTGCCTTCTCGATGCTAAAAAGAAGTAGTGCTAATGTAGTGCCATTATTAGCATTGATCACAGGCATTTCATTATCCAGTACTATCACGTCAATGAAGAGTTGGTATTGAGTAATAGCACGGCGATCACACTTGCATTATAAACATTCATACTTTCTTATCACCTCGTGTCTCTTAACCAGCAATTCCGCGGAAGCATGATATTAAGTACAAGAGTTATTTATCCAAGTGAGAAAAAACACACCTTTAGCTCGTTAACAGGAGAGATATTTATCTAAAAACAAGCAAAATCTGTAGTGTATATAATAAGCAGGCACTCACATGGCGGAATTAACGGAAATGAGACAGCTTTGCGAAGTCAGTGTGGTCATTACGGAAATGGAAGAAGGCCTAAAGCATTTGCTGGTTATGTTCCATTACGTCTTATGGGACACAGTGCTGCCAGCACCTAAGGTAGGCAGGCTCTCCTGACCATTGCCGACCACATCGGATTGCTTCCCTGAAGTCTCAAGATGCCTTTTGCTGTGCAGCGACATCATAAATGCAGCGGTAATCACTTCCACTTTCTTCGCACTCCCCTGCATCTCACCCATGCGCATTAGCTGTAATCTTCCTGCATACGTTCTTATTTCTCTCGCGTTATTTCTTCTCACTCGCTTTTATTCTATACAACAGACATGTTTCCTGCGAATATGAGGCACACTTGCTGCCTATATTCTTTCGCACTTGCTGCATGAAAACGTATTGCTTCGACGTTTTTTTTTATGAGGCTGCTATATATTTAACATGAAAGTGTTTTACGCCATGCTTTCAACAAGACTTCATTGACAAATATCCGCCATAAGTATGACGTAAACTTAACGCAACAAATTGAAAAAAAAAACATTAGAAAAAAGTTGTTCGCCAGAAGTCGAACCTTTCACTCGTTGGCTCGAGATAAACAGCGCCCGGTGCCAGCTGGTTTATCGAGGTAGATGCAGGGCTCCGTCCAAACGGACCTTATGTTTTTCACACATTCTCTCTCGTGCGGTGATCTGTGTTGGTGAGGTGGGGTGGTGCCGACAACTGTCGATAAAGAAGCACTGTAGCATGACACTTGCTAGCACCAGCAGAAGCGTTTCGTCGATGACGCAGTTGAATAAGGGTGTGCAATATTTCGCACTGTCATACAATCTTGAAGGCCATAAATAGATGTCCTCAATTGCAGAGGAGTCGTCGAAGCGGTTATGTTCTTAGACTTCTGCTTCGTGCTAGCGTGTGAAATGTCGTTGTCGGAGTCGTGCACATTCCTCGTGTAACAATGGTGTTTTGCGGCAGACTACTTCGGGTGTCATAGCACCGAGTAATACAGGAGTCTCGCGCTGCAATAAGTGCTGCACCGATGAAACGGCTGACGGGCGATGTCAAGTCGCGTTGAAGCAAAACAGATCCCAGCGGGGCGTGGCACGCCGGTGCGCTTTCCCGGCTCAAGCTGCCTCACGCGTTGGTCAAGCGCAGTGTGGGAACGCTGGCAAAGCTTACCCTCTAACTCAGGAGCGCACACCATGGATATTCATATCAAGTAGAACTGACTAGTGTGTGCTTGTTGATGTTAACATTATGCGAGATTTACGGTACGCTGTATCTAGTTATATGTTAAAAACTTCAGCTATAACAACGGTTAAATCCCGACCACGGGAGGTAGTCATCTGCGATGGAGATGTGCGGCTAGGTGTTCACGTGGGTGTATTCGTGAAGCGGTGCTATAGCGGCCAGAATCTAATGGTCATTGTAGAAGCTCTCATATATAGCTGCACATTAAGCACTACTTCTAAGAAGGCTCGTATCATTTCTCTGCCATACCGATTCCAATGAAAAAGGCGTCATCAATGTTTTTTTGTACCACCACATGTCTTCGGTTCACAGATAAACAAAATAAATCTCACGTATTGCTCTGGCAGCAAAGCAGCCGGTCAGAAATTTTATAAGGTACGTAGCTGGTCAGCTAATAGATACCAACACTCTAGTAGTTACGTTAGTGGAAAAGGTAAGATTGTGCTGTAGTATTTCATACCATTTTAATTTGTAGGCGTGTCGTTCTCCTTCGGGTTGATTATCTGCGCGTTTTGCATGACGAACACAACTCACGAGTAGACCAGTGTACAAAGCTTTCTAAGAGAGCGCCAGTCACTAAGGTAGAAGGAAGCTCTACGAAGCCGCTTCGACAAGTTTTTAGGAGTTTGCGCATTTCACAATGGTTGACACAAATAACAACTCTCGTTATAGAAATGCTTCTAGTTTAGCACAATTTGTCAAGTAACATTGAGTTATTAACCAAACTGTAATTTGAATGACTGCTTCCATTTGCATATAGGTAATGCACTAAAAGGGGGAAGAAGGACGAGAAACATAGCAGCGGCAAAGCAATGTTTGTAACTTTGTAACTAAAACACACAAAAAAGCCACCCGCATGTTCCCACAGAGGGAACTAATTTAAATGCGTCGCAGAGCGTTGCGGGTATCCCGCGAATGTTATGTAATTGGTTATGGTTAGGGAAAGTGTAATTGTTATTTCATCTTCATTATTCTTATTTGTTGAAGGAAGGAGAAGCGTCAACTTCAGTGAGTGGTGGAGACCCTGATGTTGGGTTCTACCCCACTACTACTTGAAGGTACTGTAGCTTCCATCGCATTTACTCGAGTCAAGCAAAGTGTCAAGTCAAGCGAAAGCCAAGAAGCCCTTGACTGAATTCCAAACGCGCGATACAGCGTGTACATATATACAGTGGCCAGTGAACGGTTGTTCAGAACGAGCAGTCGGCTTTGAATGCGAAGCATTTCTCAGCGAATTTCGGCGACTTTTAGCGTATCTATCTATCTATCTATCTATCTATCTATCTATCTATCTATCTATCTATCTATCTATCTATCTATCTATCTATCTATCTATCTATCTATCTATCTATCTATCTATCTATCTATCTATCTATCTATCTATCTATCTATCTTTCTATCTATCTATCTATCTAGCCACCTACGACATTTAGCTCTCCTGGTCGTTTCGTTGGTGGTAACGGTACCAAACTTGGTATGGCATAACATGGCTGCATGAAGAACACATTTGACAAGTCATAACATGAATATCATCATATGTATGTCATGAATGTCATTATTTACATTTCTTGGTCCTGCAGCTCTTGCGTTGGTTTCGTTCACATGGTATGTTGTAAAACAGGTATGGTGTGACATAATTGCATGGCGAACACAAGTGACCAACCCTAACATGAAATAATGACATGCTTGTCATGCAACAACCTCACTACATGCCACACTCATGATGCGCTCGCAGCCGTTTCGCTAGCATCCCGTATATCAAATTTGGTATTATGGTACGTGAAGCGATGACAATAGCATGTGACTGGTGCAAACTTGATAATCATGATATGCACGTTATGTAAAAACATGACTATATGCCCCGCTCATGATGCGCTGGTGGCCGTTTTGCTAGCTTCACTTATACCAAATTTAGTATTACGGGACGTGAAAGATGACGAAGGTATGGTACTGGTGCAAACATGATAAACCTGCGATGCGTGTCATGTAACAACATGACTACATGCTACGCTCATGATGCCCTCGCGGCCGTTTCGCTAACCTGCTGAAAATATCACGTGGTTACAGAAAGACCACAACGCCTGTTCCCAGGAGCAGCAGCATTGGATGTCGAGCCGAAGCGAACGTTTTACTACAAGCACAACAAACAGTCCTCTTCTTTTAAGTGCGAATGCACTTTATAAGCGACCCTGAATCCGCCGTCCGCGGTGCGGCTCCTCCTCTCCCCTAGCAACGGCGCGAGGATTGGAGAGGAGCGTCTGTAGAAGGAGCAGCGACGTTACACACCACGTGAGTGCGCGTGCTCCGCCCTCCGCTCCGTGGCTGCGCGGGCGCGCGCAGCCACGGCTTGCTCGAGATCGGCAAGTCATCATAAGTATAGATCCATCGCACGCTTCAACCTCGACTGCGATACCTCCCACAACGAGTACAACAAAACCGAATGCGAGCATTGCACGCGTCGTTGAAGATGTCGCACCGGTTGAAGACAAGGCAGAGCGGCGAAGGGCTCATGATGCCGAGCGCAAGCGGGCGAAGCGTGCTGCGGACATATACATCATCATAGTGCGAATTCACTCTCACATATACGCGTAAACTCACCAAGATTTCCCTAGAGGGTCTAATAGTTCCTGGGAATCGCCTTGTGATCCCACGGGTAGTTTACGTTAACTCACTGGCGAATGCCAACGGATTTAACTTTACCCGCTCATAGCATCACACCGTGCATTCGCACCTAATCATGTTCACCCTTCGGGGAAATGCTTGGGAGTTTTTTCACACAATGGCATATACTCGCACTGGCATGACTCAACCTCGTTCCATGTCTGTGGCATTACCCTCCTTCCAAAAAAAAAATGTACCACCCTGATGATCAATGCCGATGCACTGATGATGTCCTCGCGGCCGTTTCGCTAGCTTACATATGTCAAATTTGGTATTACGTGACGCCAATGAATGACCGAGGTATTTGACTGGTGCAAACATATTAATCATGAGATGCGGGTCATGTCAGAACATCACTACACTTCATAGTTAAGGCGCCAGTACATTTTGACGTGGCGCGGCGCGCTTGCTCATCGGCGTTCATTTCGTCGCGTCACGCCGGCGTTGCCTTGCCATGCCCTAGTCCTGCCATTACTCGCAGGTGCGCGCCGCCCTGCGTCGCTTTGACGCAGGCGCGTTTCAGCGCGTCCTGCGTCCCTTCGTCACGAAAAGAGAGAGAAGCGGTGTTGTATGAGTAACGCATCGGCGCGAAGTTCAGTATGTCGCGTGTCACACTGGTTGCCGTCAGGGCGCACCGACAGACGCTGGTCGCGCTTGGCGTCAGACTATAGAGTTCTCGCGTTTTGCTAACGTAGGGTCGCCGTGCCCCCCGTGCGCGCCCATCAACTCTACATTGGAGTATAATGGGCCCTTCATGATGCGCTCGCGGCCGTTTAGCTAGCTCCACATATACAAAATTTGGTGTTAAGTGACTGCATGCAATGGATGCCGAAATACATAACGAGTGCAAACATGATAATCCTGACAAGCGTGTCATGTAGGAACATGACAACATACCACGCTCATAGCGTGCTCGCGGCCGTTTCGCTTGCTTCACATATACTGAATTTAATATCACGTGACGTGAATAGATAGCGAAGGTAAACGACACCTGCAAACATGATAATCATGACACGGAAGGCACGTACCGAGTTTTACCGCCACCCCGCAACGTTGTGCTGACTTTAAAGTGACATGTCAACGTTTCTTATTCGTAATTCGCATATCATCGATTCGCACTGTACGTTGAATGTGCCCATTTTTTACTAGCAGATGCTACGTGCGTCAGCATTGGTAGGCAAGAGAGGGGGGGGGGAGTGACAGTTTCGAGGGTGCATTTCTGGGACAGCACGGGACTAAAGACACGCGCATGCACGGTGGGGGTGTATGGAAGGACAGCGTAACGTAGGCCAGTCAAAGAGCTGCTTCGCATCTATATTGTTCACACCGCTCCACTGAAGGCCTCCTCTCCGTTTGAACTCTTGCCCTCAATAGTGCCAAGTTCATATATATACCATTATTAAACATGCATATGCCTTACCAGGTGGAAAAGGGCTAAGCTTTGAAGGACTAAGCTCTGAAGTTCAATGAAGTATGTGTTCAAGCGGACGTTTTTCACAGATGAGCAGATTACCGCTGGCCGACGACTGCGACCACCCCCGCAGGGGCGCCTGCGCAAGCAGGCGTTTGGTGTGTAGCGACACCACGGACCCGAGCTAACGGGGGGGGGGGTTTCGACTCCCTCCCACGCCTAGCCGTTGCGTGGCTTTGCCGTGTCCGGGGAAACGGGGATCCTGGGGGTTGAGCCAATGCGGGGTGATTGGACCTTCAAGGCCCCCCCAGCGGCGGCAACGCACCCCTTTGGCCCCAGCTTCACGTAGACGGCACCCTCGGATTGACCCGCCTTGGGGGAATTGGCAGTCACCTTTTCCTATCTCTCTCCCTTACAACTTCGTCTTTTTCTCTCTCTTTTTAGTCTGTCCTGTCTACTTCTCTCTTTTGTTTACTTCCAATTTTCCTGGTGGCAAGGGTTAATCTCGTGTAATTACTAAACCTTGAGTAGTTATATTGGTTATAGTGGCAATGTACGGCTGGCGTCTGCAGCCTTATGCTATCAAGTGCTTCAGCGTCCCCTGGTTGGACTCCATGGTGGGTGGTCGCCATTGCTGCCGAAAAAAAGTACACTACTATGGGAACACCTGCATTTCCCTGTCTCCTAGATCGTCTTCCGCTTAAGAGGGGACGCACCGATGAAATATCTTATTTCAGCCAACCAGACAATGCTTCTCAAAATTCCATGTTGTGAACAGCGTAAATCCAACAAAACAAGCCAGAGCCATATCTCCATTTCTTGTTGCGAAATCTCTGACTGAGGTCTTTGGCCCAGGATACAAGGTTACAAAGATGGCTAGGGGAGACCTTCTCCTTGAGCTGCCTGAAAAAGATCACTATGAAAAATTTGGCAGTCTCGTAGCATTTGGTGATATCCCAGTATCTGTTTCACCTCATAGATCGATGAACACCACACGCGGAGTTGTTGCAGAAGCAGACCTTCTTGAAATGTCTGAACAGGAACTGCTTGAAGGGTGGAAAGAGCAAAATGTCATGGATGCGAAACGAATCGTCATCAGACGCGACAACAAAGAAATACCTATCAAACATTTAATACTCAATTCGCATCTAGCACACTGCCTATATCTATAACACAGGCTACATCAAACTCTCTGTCCGTCCCTACATTCTCAACCCAAGACGGTGTTATAATGTCAACGATTTGTTCATGGCTCGCAGATCTGCCGGGGTCAGGAAACTTGTACAAGATGTGGTAGCCACGGCCACTCGTCTGATAACTGAGTTACTACGCCTCACTGCGTGAATTGTGACGGGAACACGCCACATATTCACGTTCGTGTCCTAACTGGAAGAAAGAAAAAGAAATACTAACTCTTAAAGTCAAAGAAATATCACATTCAAAGAAGCAAGACGAAGATGTGGTCACCATTTTACGGCACAACAAATGCTGATGCGGCGCGTCAGGGGGCAACGCCACAACAGCCCTCGCCACCCCATCGGCCAGCGCAGAGCGAGCCATCGGCTGTTGCGCCTGCCCCCAAGCGGCAGTAGTTCAGTCTACTCGCCTCCAAGCAAATTGAGGCCGGACACTCCAGGGTCCTCTGGACTCAAGGCCTCACCTCACCAGGAGAGGCCGAAAATCCAAACCACCAGCTCGCATGTGCGGGCATCTAGTGCCTCTGAGGAGGCAATGGATACAACGGTACCTTTGGTACCGAACGAGCGGCGAGCCTCCTTGGAGCACGCCAAGAAATACAAAAAAACCAATAACGGAGTCGGACGACCATCCTGCCACCTGAATTAACGAGCTCACTCCAACACAGGATACTCTTTGTACACACAGCAGCATCTCTTGCTTAAATATGCAGACAGAAATATTACAGTGGAACATCCGAGGCCTTCTTCGAAACCTCGATGACTTACAAGAACTCCTCTATGAACACAATCCAAGAGTGCTGTGTGTACAAGAGACACACTTAAAACGAACAAACACAAACTTTTTACGCAGCTACGTAATCTTCCGAAAGGATAGAGATGATGCCATGCCATCATCCAGTGGTGTAGCGGTTATAGTTAGTCAAGGTATAGCATGCACACAATTACCCCTTCAAACTTCCCTCGAGGAGGTAGCTGTCCGATGAGTTATTCTAAACAAACTTCTCACTGTCTGCTCTTGTACATACCTCCGCACCACCGTCTTGAAAAACTTCAATTCCAGTCTTTATTAGACGAACTACCTGAACATTATCTGGTACTTGGGACCTGAACGCACATAATTGTCAGTGGGGTGACTCTCGCTGTGATGCACGAGGTCGTCTCATTGAACAATTCCTCATTTCATCAGGTGCTTGTCTGTTGAATAGGAAAGAGGCAATATACTATAACCTTGCAAACAAAACTTACTCTTCCATAGACCTCAGTATCGCATCTCTTTCACTTGTACCATTACTTCAGTGTAAAGTTATAAATAAACCATATAGAAGTGAAGGTTAGAAGGGCAAGAGTGGGGGCTAGTTGGTTGAACATTGTTGAGACTCACACCGCGCTGGAATTAAACACACAAATAAAAGACACACTGAAGCACAGTTGTTAGTTCGCGCTCGTGTGTGTCCTACCTGTGCTTCAGTGTGTCTTTTATTTGTGTGTTTAATTCCAGCGCGGTGTGAGTCTCAACAATATAGAAGTGACCATTTTCCTTTAGTTTTGAGTACACCAATAATATATGAATGTCCTCCACATGTTCCTAAATGGCTGGTAAACGAAGCCGACTGGGAACAATCTCAAAAGATTACTCACTTAAGTTGGACTGACATATGCGGATTAGGTATAGATGAAGCTGTGCAGTACTTCACGGCTTTTCTTACTGACGCAGCAGCCAAGTGCATTCCATGAACATCTGGACTGCCCGGCAAACGACACGTCCCGTGGTAGAACACTCAGTGTCAGAATGCGCGAAAGGAACAAAACAGGGCATGGAGGCTGCTGCGGAACTAGCCTACAGCAGAAAACCTTGAGAGCTTTAAGAAAATAAAATCTCGAGGCAGGAGAACGCGTCGGCAGGCCAGAAGAGAAAGCTGGCACAAGTTTTTATCCGGGATAAATTCATATACACAAAGGACTAAGTCTGGAACATGGTTCGTAGGGTAGTAGGAAGACAAATACACTCACTCCCACTCGTAAACACATAGGGTTTATGAGTGGGAGTGAGTCTGGAAGATCAGGCGAACTTCCCCGGTGCACACTACGAGCAAGTGTCTAGCTCGTCACACTATACTGAAGCTTTCCAAAAATATAAAGCAAAGATAGAAAAGCAGAAACTAGAATACAAGTGTACAAATCACGAGGCATACAACCAACCTTTCAACTTAGCTGAGATACAAACATCACTAAACTCTTGCAGTAATTCTGCCCCAGGCTATGGACCGTGTCACGTATGAAATGTTGAAAAAACCTGCCGCTGAAAACGCGAAAAACTTACTCTCTCTATACAATGCTATCTGGGTTTCTGGCGCCATCCCTGCTTCCTGGAAAGAGGCTATTGTTATCCCTATTTTGAAACAGGGCAAGGACCCTTTCTCAGTTTTAAGTTATAGGCCCATTGCGCTAACCAGCTGCCTTTGTAAACTTTTTGAAAAAATGATAAACTGCCGACTTATATATTTTCTCGAAACACAAAATCTGCTTGACCAATACCAATGTGGGTTTCGAGAGGGTAGATCCACCACCGACCATCTGGTGCGTATCGAGGCACATATCCGAGATGCTTTCGTCCATAAACATTACTTCCTCTCTGTGTTTCTCGATATCGAGAAGGCTTACGACACAACATGGCGTTTTGGCATATTAAGAGACTTGTCTCATCTGGGTGTGCACGGTAGAATGCTTTCCATAATTGAGAGCTACTTCTCCAATCGGAAATTCTGTGTCCGTGTAGGCAGTTTTCTCTGCCAAACATTTGTGCAAGAAACGAGAGTACGGCAAGGTGGTGTACTTAGTTGTACACTTTTTATTATCAAAATGAATTCCTTGCACCTGTCCATCCCCCGCAACATGTTTTATTCCACATATGTCGATGACCTGCAGCTTTGCTTTAAGTCATGCAACCTAGCAATGTGTGAGTGGCAGGTTCAGTTAGGTATAAACAAGGTCTCCAAATGGGCAGAGGAAAACGGATTCCGGCTGAACCCAGAAAAAAGCACCTGTGTCTTGTTCTCCCGAAAGAGAGGCGTGCACTCAGATCCTGACATTGAACTGAACGGTCAACGCCTGCCTGTCAATGCGGAGCATAAATTCTTAGGCTTAATTTTGGACAACAATTTGACCTTCGTACCGCACATCAAGTATTTAAAAACAAAATGTTTAAAAGCCATGATTGTTATAAAAGTGTTGTCACGAACTACGTGGGGTAGTGACAGGAAATGTCTCACGAACCTGTATAGAAACCACATTCGCACCCGCTTAGATTATGGGGCCGTCGTTTATCGCTCAGCGACTCAAAGTGGTTTGAAGATGCTGGACCCCGTGCACCATTTGGGCATCCGCCTTTCTATGGGTGCTTTTTGCACCAGCCCTGTAGGAAGCCTTTACGTTGAGTCAAATGAGTGGTCGCTTCAACTGCACAGAAGTTACAAGTCCTTTGTTTGTTTTCTTAAGGTGAAAGCAGATAAGAAGCACCCCTCATACTCTACTGTTATTGATTTGTCGAGCTCCATTCTGTTTTAAAACAGGCCTTCGACGAGGCAGCCCTTCTCAGTTCGTCTGAAGGGTCTAGCTGAAGACACTGGAGCGTCACTTGAACACTGTTTAATTGCTCCTGTAGCATACCCGCCACCGTGGCAGTGGCAGACTATATATTGCGATGTGTCTTTCCTAGAAGTTACTAAACATACGCCTATTGCCCATATCCGAACATACTTCCTGGAACTTCAACACAAATACACACGTCCTGAGTTCTTTACAGATGCCTCTAAGTCCAACTCTGTGTCCTACGCTGCTTTTGGCCCTTCCTTTTTGGATGCTGGCGCTCTACATCCAGGCACAAGTATCTTCACAGCGGAAGCTTACGCGATACTTGTGGCAGCTAAACACATCAAACAATTACAAATACAAAAAGCAGTAATTTATAGAGACTCCCTCAGGGTTGTAACAGCTCTGCACAGTCTTAATAAAACCCTGTCCACGTTTCACTTTACTCCATTTTATGCACACTCTACACACTCAACCAACATGTTGTATTGTGCTGGGTGCCAGGGCACCGAGAGATTCAAGGCAACGTGATGGCGGATCAGCTTGCTGCATCCGTCCACGAAATAAGTGCCACTACACCCATATCGATCCCGCCCCTTGATCTTAAGCCGTCTCTCAAACGAAAGCTCAAGGACTACTGGCAGAGCAAGTGGGATAGACACACACAAAACAAGCTACACGTTATCAAGCCACGCCTTGGCCATTGGCCACCAGTATCAAAATCACGTCTAACAGAGGTAACACTAACAAGACTCAGGATAGGATACATATACACGACACACACACATCTTTTTTCCGGTGGGGATGCACCATTGTGTGATAAATGTGGTGAGGCATTAACAGTTCTTCACGTTTTAATCCAATGTAAACAAATAGACACTCTAAGAAGACAACACTTTCCATTACCCTACCGACAACATATACCATTACACCCCGCAATGTTTGTCGGTAGGGAACCACTTTTAACCCAAAAATCATTGCTAACTTTTTTAAGAGATGTCGGTTTTTACTATGTAATATACCCAGGCATTGCGTAGCGTGACCTCTCAAGAGAGGTAGCTGCGCAGTGACTACATTTAAAAGCACTTGCCTCGCAGCCCTTGGACACAAGGGCGCTAATGAGGCACTTGTGCTAGTGCCAAATATTTTTACATGTTTTTATTATCAAAACCTTTGTCACCCTTTTTACTACGCATATCACGCCACTGTCATGATCTTAATACTTATGTTTTTACCCGCTTTATTGCGAGAAATTTAAGGCCCCTATACAGCCACGCAACATATTATTGTCCGCATCTCTACTCATCGAAATGGCGCTCTTTGGCCACCAATTGGCCCTTGCGCCACAAAGCGCCACACATCATCGACTGTGACCACCACTATCATTGCTAAAAAATGGCAGCATATCCACGGCGTGAATGATGGAGAGCGGGGCGAAGCATCCTTCCGTCCATTTGTTCTTGCTTCCGTCCGTCCATGCGCGCGTCTGTGTGGCCGCCCGTGCGTCCATCCACCCGTCCGTGCATGCTTCTTCTGTCCGTGCGTCCGCACGCCCATTTGTGCGTCCGTCCCTGCGTTCGTCCATGCATCCATCCACTCCTGCATCCGTCCATTCGTCCGTGCAGCGATCCGTGCGTCCGTCTATGCCTCTGTCTGTGAGTCCGTTCGTCCACCTATTCAACACTCCAAGTGCCTTCGTCTCGCGTCTTTCATCATATATTCCTCATATAGAAACACCACCACCCAGCGGACATTCCAAGGACTGAACGAGAGGAGGCACACGCACACATTCTTACGGCTTGCGCTTTGTGTCTACTTCGCATCTTTGACGACCTCGAGTTCATGGTATATACTAGTTCACTGTATTCATGGCACTGCGGCACAACGCTCGCTAAACCTTCCTAAAACCAAGGAGGTTATGCCCAGCGAGTATAACGTAGTAGCCCTTTCTTGTGAGATAGTGCTCAATGTACATGCCAAGGTTGATAAGGTGCAATGAGAGACAGGAGATTCGGACTTTCAGTTAATGCGCACGCTGCGAATTTTTTATTGTTCAGCAACGCACAGAAGAAATCTCTCACCGGCATTTCCACACAATATGGTAGGATTCAGACCTGCACTATCCACACAGGACGTGATGCTCCTTATCAAAAGACAAATCATTGACAACAACACCAGGGATACTAGAGGCATACTAGCTCTAGACCTAGCCAAAGCTTTTGATAATATCTCGCACAAGTTTGTGCTTGAGGCAATTTCGGTTATGGGTCTAGGACAACGGTTCCACGCATACGTTAGGTCTTTTCTCAGGGATCGCAGGGCTACCATTAGGATCGGTCAAATCCAATCCACGGAATTTACCTTGGGAGCGAGAGGCACCCCACAGGGAGCAGTTATCTCTCCTCTACTCTTCAATATTGCCATGAAGGGCCTCTCGGAGCGACTCGCTACGGTGCGCGGGGTTAACCATGCTCTCTACGCGGACGATATCACCGTGTGGTGCATGGAAGGGTCTGACGCCGGAGTAGAGCAGGCGCTTCAAGAGGCATTAGACATCACCGAGAACTTTATAGTCGGTTCGGGTCTGAGCCTGTCATCGGCAAAGTCTGAGTTACTACTATACAGACCCACCCGACAAGGACTGAGGAACCTCACTCCTATAGAACAGATTCCCATAGCTTTATACACATGGGACGGGCAGAAAATACCCATGGTGGACTCCATCAGGGTCCTCGGACTCCTGCTAGAGTCCAAGGGGGCAACTCACGAACTATAGCCCGCATCACCTCCAAGACAGAGAAGATGCTTAGGCTCATACTCAGGGTCTCAAACCGTAGGGGTGGGCTGAGCGAGAGCAATCTCCTTCGGCTCTATCATGCATTTCTTATGAGCCACATTAATTATGTCGCTTCGGCGTTGCGCTGGTCCAAAAGAGAAGAGGCAAGAATTGATACACTAATGCGCAAAAGCATAAAGCGAGTTCTAGGCTTGCCTATCCACACTAGCACCGAGAAGCTCCTACAATTGGGCATGCATAACTCCCTCTCGGAGGTGATCGAGGCACAGCAGATGGCTCAGGTCGTGCGACTATCGTCCTCGAGGGCTGGTAGGCGCATCCTCGAATCCATAGGCTGCGGTCCTACGGCGACTAACCAGCGTAATGTAACACTACCACCCTCGATCAGAGGCACGTTTTCGGTAGCTCCACTTCCAAGAAATGTCCACCCACAATACAATGTAGGGCGCCGCATAGCTCGGGCCCGTTCCTTATTAAAATCAGTTGCAAACAGACCGCATCTCGCGACCTTTGTCGATGCAGCCCAGTACGGGCGTTCGGATCGCTTTGCAGTGGTCTCGGTCGATCATAGTGGCACACTCCTATGCTCTGCCTCGCTTAGAAAGGTTTCGGCAATGATGGCTGAGCAAATCGCCATCGCCATAGCAATAAAGGACCCATCGCGCCTAAATGTCTTTACAGATTCGCGTTCCGCAGCTAGGGCTTTCACCTCGGGCTCGATCTCGCGTGAGGCAGCGGCCATCCTCGGCTGTGAGGGGGCTGCCGGGTTTCACACCATAACATGGTTCCCGGCCCACATGGGGGCCAACGTACATCCTGATGTCCCCAACGCCAATGAGTTTGCCCATGACCGTGCGCGAGGTATCGCTCACCGCGGCGGTCCCGGCGGATTCGCAGGCGGGGACGCCGGAAGATACAGGGACTCGCTACTCACTTTCCACGAGATCATGACTCATTATCATCTATCTCGGAGGGCTTTCCACTTCCTCATCCCAAACTTACGCGACCGCAATCATCGGCCTACAGGATGCTCCAAACGGGGTCTTTCCCTTCTCGAGGCAGGTTCAGTCATTTTTCGCCCAACATCGAGCCGCATTGTCCGGACTGCGAAGAGGCGTATTGCTCATTACCTCATATGCTCTGGCAATGTCCTGCGTTACGTGACGCAGAGTTCAACAAAGAAGAGGACTGGGAGGAAGCCCTTAACAGCGGCGACCTCTTGGTTCAACTTCGGGCTGTCCAGAGGGCCTGCGAGAGGGCGGAGGGCCACGGTCTTCCGGTCCCTACGTGGGAGCGGCCCGCGACTGCTACGGATTCCTGCTAAACGGGGCCGTTACAACGCAGTTCCTCAGGACCTGAATAAAGTTCTTTGTCTGTCTGTCTGTCACCGGCAACACCTTGGAGGTCAAAATGTAAGAGTGGTTACACCCTACTACTACGACTATGACGGACGAACAGGTGCCGCTATAAGGAGCTCCACCCCTGAAAAAGTGGATGGCGTGGCTATCTAGCCTTTGGTGCTCCTTTTAAATGTGCCATGTGCCATGTAAAATAGCTTTGCGCGCTTTCAAACGCTAACGGCGTTTTCACAGCACTCTCGCTCCCGCCATTGGTTTTATTTTCAACATCGAGGAGTGTGCTTGGCCGCTATACCACTGGCAGCCTTGTTTATTACTCTTAAATTCCTCTTTCACTTCCACATGTTCGTAATGTACTTTGGAACTCATCGACACCATAAGTGCCACTTGGTGCAACGTTATGTTAACGCGCTTTTGACGTTTAGCGCAAAACTCACACTGATTCTCAGGTTTTCACGCCTTCCTTGATGCTTACAATAAACATAGCTCAGACGTACAGGGTTTAGTTTCACGTATTGTAGTTCTTTTTGTTAAAATTCGAAGCTCAAAAAGTTTTCTGGCATTTTTAAACTTCAAGTTCTCCGTGTGCTCAGATTTGGGTCATAGTGAAGAGTCACACGTAGTTGAAATTTCTAGAGCCCTTCCTTGCGGCATCTCACATAATCATATGGTGGTTTTGGGGCGTTAAAACACACATATCATTACTGAACATAAAATGCGGCAGATGAACTTGCAGTTTTCAAAAGGGCGGTAACTACACAGATGAATATTAAAAGGGCCCACTATATAATGACTTCAAACGTTTTGACGTGACGACAACAATGGCATTCTTTAAATACGTAGGCACGTTCATCTCGTACAATGCCGGCGAGCTTTCAAATATTACTTGCCACTCTAAGAGGGCAGGTAATTAGAGCACTGCATACAGAGAGACCATAATATTTTGTTTGCTCTTCCACTAAACGCTTTCACCTTATTGAGATGCTGACGAGTGGCATGTCAATGTAACAAGGCGAACAAAAATTACCGACACCGAGGCGATATTTGGCATCTCGTGGCGTAATAGGCGCAGAGAGGAACACTGCTCAGTAAATGCTGTAGCCGTATAGTGCAGTCATTATTTATACTGAGCTTCATGAATCTCTTTTCTATTGTTTTTTATATTTTTTCTGTCACCCGAAGCTTCCACTAAATTGCTCCTTTCCAGAGCCATGGCTGATTAGGCACTTTCCGGAAATACTCACAGAAGTAAAACCATTATTATTATGTTAGCTGCCTCTACAGTCTCACTATTTTATGGCTATAAAAATCAGGCTTGTTTCAATTACGGTGAGAATGCCTGCGCTTGCCAAAAAGCGCCATTTACCAAATAAATTCTTTATGTTGTGAATCGAACGAATACTAAAAGGGCAAGAGCTTCCCGACAAACATCACCGAGCAGAAAACATTTATTGCTACACGCCCGGGACCGTGCCTTTTGTCTCGGGTCATTTTTTTATAGAACCGCAAATCTCCGTGTGCTCCCCAGACAAGAGCAGCCCTAATGTTTCGCAAAACGCGTAGTGAAATTCTCGCGGCTATTTCGGCAAAACGTTAATGAGAGGGGCGTATCATTTATTTGTTCGATTCACGCGTACCTACACACCCACACTTATAAATATATATTTATCAGCACAGTTTCCCGTGGGAGAACCACATGTGGAAGAGGACGAAAAGGATCGGACTGAGCCGCTTCCTCACCTAGTTCATTGATCAGTAATACGCGAGAATGCCTTGGGCGTGAAATACTGGTGGCAGTGCGGGGTACGTCGACTCGCGACTCACCCTATGTGCAAGAGCCCGTCCAGAATTAGGAACACAAGTGCTGTGTCCGAGAACACGCCAGTGCGCAGAGCAAGCCGCCACGAAGGAGGCCTACCACCAGAGATACCGCAATAGCTTATCGACAGAGCGACTCTGACTTCATCGCAAAGCGCCATGGAAACTACTACGTAATCTACGCTAATCTATTACACTGTGCAGAACATGCTGATGCGTCTGCGGCACACTCCTCGATGACTAGCTCTCTATTTCAAGGAATGTTGCGCTGGGCTGAGTTCTAACGCTCCATTAGAAAGTGGACAAGGGAGGCTGTACGTCGCCAGCGCCCCGTCATACCTGTTTGTGACGTATTCGGGCGGTCGCTTGAGTTTCACGCGCGACCGGTCTTCATCAGGGTTTGCGAACAAGTACTTGTTCGGACGAAGACCGGTCCACCGATCGAAACCGTTGGTAATGAAATTAAGACAACCGCTCAGTCGCGTTTCTTCTCTCCCCAAGTACGTTAACACTTGTTTAGTATATTAAAGCCACGCCGTTTAGAAAACGCTCAGAAATATATATATATATATATATATATATAATATATATATATATATATATATATATATATATATATATAATATATATTATATATATATATATATAATATATATATATATTATATATATATATATATATATATATATTATATATATATATGAGCACTTCGTAAACGGCGTCGCTTTAAAATGAGGCCTTAAGGATTGAGTGGCCTTTATTCTAAGTAGACCTGCGTTCCAGTCTGACAGGTATCCATTCTAGCCGTTCACTTCAACATCATTGGTCGTCTCTTTAAACTTTCATTTTTTCAAACTACGTTACCTGATTATTCTGAAACGCAGAAGGAAGTGGTCAACTGAAAGCTTTTGGAGGCGAAAAAAAAAGTAACTCATTGCTTGTGCCAGGAGAAACAAGAAGCTATAGAGGAAATCCAACATGTAAGAGCACGGGAGGTGTAGAAACACTGAAAAAAGACAGCGGAAGACGTTGGTACAAATTCTAGAAATCATGTTTAGAGGTGTTGGTACAAATATGCGTGTCAATAGAAGCAGAAGTCACATTACATACATTCCGAAGTCAAGCCTAAGGACAATGATTGAATAAAAATGCAGGGCACAAAAAGTGCAATTTTCCCCGGAATATTTATTTTTCCCTGGAATATTTTTCTGACAAGCAGGCCTATATATGAAAAGGCTCCTCAGTCTTCACTTTCAAATAACAGTGGTAGAGGTCAATGAGAAAAGTACGTCGGGACAAAAGTAAGTTCGCGATTACTACCAAGGTTGCTGCTGTTTTGGAATGAAATTTTCTCAAAATTGCACGTACTTACTTGCCATAATGAGCATTGCCGCGGTTTCGCGACGTGTTAGGGTTTTTTTTCTGAATGTTTTTGTTATGTGTGCCCTCTGGTAGTGTAATTTGCCATCATGTTAAAATTTTTCTTACATATTCAGGCTACCCATACAACCCTCCCCTCTTATTCATCACTGAGTGCCAAAAAAGTGAAGATGCGGGACGACGCCAAGCTAGCGCACATTTAATTAGTGAGCGCATTAGGAGTTGCGCCTTGGGATTGCACCATCTGGGACTGAAAGATGCAGTTTCTAGTTCGGATGAATGCTGCGATAAGAGAATGGCAAAAATGGATGTCTATAAGCACATTACGCTCGATATCCTGTTCTTGCGGTAAAGTTTTTTTTATTACTGCATTTTACGTCAACAGGCTTTATACACTCTGCAAGAGACACTTTTTTGCGCTTGTCATTGGCGCTTGCCCATTTTCAGGCAACAATTTGGCAGCCATCAATAAACGCGTGATGACGCAGAAGAAGTAAACAACTGCCTTAAAATATTTATTTTTAGTTTTGCATACTGATAAATCGAGAGAGAGAGAGGGATAGCCATGAAAACAGAAGGCAGGAATTAAACGTCTTTCATAAACAGCGTAAAGAGTGTATCGTAGTTTACGTGGAACCTTGACTTCGAACACACAAGAGCATTCGTGGTACATTAAAACATGTTTATTAGAGGATTGCGATTGTTCCGTGGAAAGAGTTTGCAGCTTTTCCTTCTCATCAACATGTCCAAAAAAGAAGGAAATAAACACTGCAATGAGGATATATTTGCATTGTCAAAAAACGTTATTAGAATGTGCAATGTCAGCGATAACCTTAGGCTGAAGGGGCTAGAAAAAACAAATAGAAGGAAAGAAACGAAATAAGATATGTGTGCCTGGTTGGCTGCCTGACGCAGCTTTAAGGGAGAAAAAAAGGTGGAAACATTTGAAAGAAAACACAGAAGGAAAGGATCAAACGAACAAGTGCACTAATGCATGCATTCGAATTGCCGTACTATAGTCGAAAACGTTCACTACAGGCCTGTTATCTTCAAATCGGGCAATAGCACGTTCACCGTGACTGAAAAATAGGGAGGGTGCTTCGGTGCCCCTTGCACAAATACATTGGCCGATTGTTCGAACAACCCAACGTGTCAGAAAGCTTTTCTCATTCTGATGCAAAGAGAGCGCAATGCATATGAAATGATCCATGTTCTCATCCGTCTCGCAGACCTCGCGTGCAGCTTTGAGGGTCACTTCAGTTATTTCTATGCATGCCATTGTGAAGGCAACTCCCACCACAGCTGACTGAGGAGCGAAGTTTACGCCTACGCAGCTCATCAGGAGGTCGTAGTTTTAACACCTAATAGGAGGGCGCTCCGTATTTATTATACATAGCGTAACCATCTAAAACACCATGGCTATCTTTTTGTTCGACCTCGCGAAGAAGGTTGACAATTTTCTACATAACCTGTTTCTGAAATGCGCGTCAAGCGACTGACTGCACACTCCGTAACGCCACTTTCCGGTTTGTGTACAGAGCCCATTTTCTCTTTCCTTGAGAGTCGATGAACTATCCACTGCGCAATTGTGTATAGTTGTAATAACAGCTGCTCTAGAAGTACGGACGTGTGCTGTGTTGAGTAGTAGTGTCGTTCCTTGTGCTGGTATCATGATCTCCCGCCAGAAAGTTACCCCATGGTCGAGCCCTGAGTGTAGCTCTGCCCATGGTTACTGTAGTGTACCTACGTGAAGGGTGTTTTTGCTTGTTCAAGTTCTGAGGCAAGTAAAACTAGGTCCTTAAGCCCAGTGGTTTTCGGAGATACTTCTTGGCGCTTCAAGCACCACGCGACAAATACTGGCTTGACCGCCGACAGATAGCGGTGCACATGGGGCACGGCGGAGATTGTAAACAGCCTACATTGTGCACAAATCATGGCACTAATTGCCGTACGGGATCTTACAGTGGCATTGCTCACTAGAAGTGCAAATTGTCCTCAAAAACTGAAATGGATAAAAGCGCATTGTTTCTATTGAGGCGCCCGTCGCAATCAACTAATTCAATGCACGGGCATTGGTGTTTACAGTCGACGTAATGAATGAAGGCAAACCTAAAAGGCATTGGTTTAATGCTTGGCAGTGAAAAAAGTGTATTAAATGCTTCCTGAAGAAGACAAGTTGCACCTGTGGTTAGCAGTAGCTGCACATATTTTTGTACCACATATATTCGTCCGTATAGGGCAGCCGCTGCCATTCATCTTCGGCCTTGCAATAAAGTGGCGAAATCGACAAGTTCTGTAGGCCCCGGTGACATTTAACTTACGTCTTTCGCTACATTGGTGACGCGTGAATGCGCCCTTCGGCGAGCATCATTGCAATGCTTCCGTGAATAGGCGCACCAGTAGAACATTCCACTCGCTCTACCATGAAGTATAGTTCTAGCACCTAGATGTCATTCTCACTCTGAATGACATCGCCGCGCAAGCGCCGATTGATGTTATCGTACTGCGTGCTCTCCCGGTTGAGTGGCGTCATCTCACTGTAGCGTCGGGCCGCAGCCGTTCTACGACCTATGTACCACATTGCTCGCCTTCTATGGGGAAACCTTTAACGGAACTTTGACGAGTCGTGAGTTCTAGGCTTCCCGCTGTCAACGCGAGCCCTGTCAACTGAACCATGGCTGTCCCTTGACCTCTATGCACCTGTTATGCCTCCTTCAGTCTCACCTCCTGACACTGGCGTAATCATCATTCTGTTAGATCATCCTCCTGCTGAGCCCTCGACCTATCACGTGTGGGGAAACATCTGGTGTGCCAGTCTTCCCTATGGCTGCCTTGCCACACGCCACTTAATATGACCATCTCGTCTAATTACCTGGTAATCTCCACTCTGCTTTGGAAAACATCTTTGCCTCCGAAGTCCGTTTAACGCGATATTTCATTACCCATTACACTCTGTGTATCTGGCACGCCTCAACCACTATCGTCCTCGTAATCTACCCCAGCAGTTCATGCTCATGATCTGCTACGGTGGAACTTCTGAGGTGCTGATACAATTGCCGAAACACTGAGTTGTGTGTGCCAGGTTTGTCAGTGGCAGAAAAGTGCGCATCTTCCGTACAGGCCTCGGAGGTGCACAATTACCATACTGCCCTGACGAGCACGGGCGAAACACAATGGGTTCTTGAGCGATCCCACCAGGTCGTAGGACCTCCTTGTGTAATACCACAGCGCCCCAGTACTGTCCGTCAAATGAATAATAAAGACAGTGAATCTGCATATTCGCGACATGCTCTGTTCAAGGATTTCTTTATTTCACGTCACAAACACTTCTGTTTATAAACCTGACAGCAGGTCTAAAGCTTAATCTTAGTGCTAGCCATAAGCGAATAAAGAATTCTTAAGAAATTGATAAATGGCAAAAATAGAGACTGTGATGCATTTAAGATATATTTTGTGGAAATTTAAAAAAACATTCGCACTATAAAAACATGGCAATTCGCATGCACCGTGGGAATGAATGATAGGTCTTGCATATAATAAATGTTTACTGTGTGGTACTTTTAAAACAAGCATAAGTGAAAAGGCTGCTGCATGTAGTACTAAAAGAAAATATGCAGAAACAATGAATGCATGTACGTATCTAAAAAGCACAAAAATGGGACAAAAGGTTGTTTATAGTGGCGCATTGAAGCCAACCCGAGCATGCCAACTACCAGCACAAGCAGTGGTAGTGAGAAGTGTTGCTCATGTCAATGATGTTGGTTATGAGAGGCGTACTGCTTTGAAGGAAGTGTTAAAAAGTGGGCCAATGCTACACGTAGTCGCTGTATAGACATAATGGACTTACCAAAAATATACACTACACTGGCGTCTATTTGTGTCTACAGTAACAAAATAGGCAACTTGGTCTGGCATTATGTAAACACAAGTTAAATACAAGCGTGCGTAGTATCAAAAGATGCGTCCTGTATGAAGTGACGATGTGGATATCAGATGTGATATTCATAAGCGCATTTACGGGATATAGCAATGCTTCCACATAGCTTTCTGAATCATAGGTATACACATGCAATGTAAGGCTGTTATAAATTGTAGTCACCTTTCGAACCGCCATCTGTGTTAACCCGGCGTACTGTACTCTTCATAGGTTTACATATGTGGTATTAATTATGTTCGTTTAAAATTAGATATTGAGTACTGCAATGCATTTCAAGCGAAAGAGTGGCTACTTGGCCTGATTGTAATTGCATTTTTGAAAGAAGTATACAAGTAGAAAAGATTGCACTGCAAAAAAAAACTTTTTTTGCAGCGCGCTGTTTCCTATCTTTTTTCTTTTCGGAAATGTTCCCTGCGCACTAATAAAGTATGTTTCTTTCAAAATCACAATTTAAGGTTTACTGACTTTAAGCCAAGATACTGTCCAATTTTCAAAGCAACTTCATTGCCTGCCCTGACTTTGTGAAAAAATACGTGATCACCACGTAGAATGCGCGGGTTCGATTTCTCCTGAGATACTGATTTTTATTTTGGCAATTGTCTAGTTTATGCTGCTGATACAAGTTTCAAAAGGGCCCAGCAACACTTTTTGAGCATGGCCAAAAAACAATACGGATGGGTAGTGAAGGCCCGTGAGAACACGCGAGCCAAACCTTATAGTGCAGCACGTGAGCTAGAATTCCCAATAAATTATCAAATTCAGCTAGAAATCGCTTCCTCTTTTTTTGACAAATTACGGAAGACGCTAAAAATCAATCATAGAAGACCATTCATCAGCCATTGGCTGATATGAACAGGGCACGCTCCGTCAATTCAGGAAATGCCGTGGCAGGCCGCGACTTGTCTACGCGTGCGCCTGCGATCACACTGAAAAATTCACGCATTCTAAGAAAAAAAAAACAAGTGCTCATCGCCAGAAGGTGCCCGTGACGTATTTTTTTGCCCCTGCCCTCCCTCTCTGCTTAGTTTTCAGTGCTTTCATCAGCACGAGAGAAGCGAGCATGTGATTTTAGCGTGCGACATTGGTTTGTACTACCTCCACTCGTACTGGACAGATTATTGAAATGTTTTCCACCAAGATTTCGGGAGGCAATAAGCTGTTTTAGTGTGTCCATGCCATGGTTACTTGAAATAGCTTTTTAGGTCACCTTTAAAACTCGGACATTTAGGTTACTAACGCCTCCCCTTGCCATTGCGGTATATATATATATATATATATATAATATATATATAATATATATATATATATAGATGTATTGTCTGCACCTGTGGCGCATACCCAAATAGCACGCCACGTGGTACGTTTGGCAATGCCAATGCGCTGGTGACAAATTGGCTTTAAAATTTGATGACGACCCAAGCCTAATTCTCATGTAAACTCACCGAGTCATTGTATCCTTGCACTAGAATGGCTTTCCTATCGTTAACAAAGGATACAGAAGCTCCACCGTCCACCAAACCATTCAGTTCGACCCACACTTTACTCGCCACGATAAAAATACAGAGGCTTGAGTTTGAGATACTTGACTAGAAAAAAATTAAAAGCCAATTAAAAAAAAGACTACACAGAAACCAGAAGGGTCTTGGCGTCCATAGCGAGCAAACTGAAAAAAAAAATCACATATCTACGGAGTGAATGATGATGTATGAGGCGAAGCGTCCGTCTGTTCACGCGTGCGTCCACGCTTCTGTCTGTCCGTCCGTGTGTTCGTCTAGCCGTCGGTCCGTTTGTTCTTGCTTCAGTCCATGCGTGCATTTATCTGAGCGTCGTTGATCCGTGCATTCATTTGTCCTTCCTTTCGTGCATCCGTCCTCTGTTCGTTCTTTTTTCACTGTGTCCGTGCGTTGATACGGGCGTCTGTCGTGGCTTCCGTGCTTCTGTCCTCCCGTTCTTTCTTCCTTCCGTCCATCCATGCGTCCGTCTGTCCAGCCTTGCTTTCGTCGGTCGTGCGGCCATGCGTCCATCCGTGCGTCCGTGCAGCCCTCTGTTGTCCGTTCATACGCGCGTCCATTCATCCATCAGTCCGTGCGGTCATCCACCTGTCTGTCGGTGTGTCTCTCTGTTCGTACGTCTGTCTGTCAATCTGTTCATCTGTGCGTCCGTTCGTCTTTACGTCTGGTCGTCTGTCTGTCTGTCCATTCATCCGCAGCTGCTGATTAAGTCATCGAACTAGGCGGTGACGAACCACGACAAGCTAGAAGGGACAAACACGCGCCCTAAAAAACTTCGCCGCCTTTCCCTCCCAAAAAATAATTGCCACGTTTCTCAAACATTAGTTTCTACGACACATATTTTCCATGTGACGGCACAGTGGTAAATTGCCTCATGAAGAAGGTAAATTTCATTTTTTTCAGAAGGAGAATCGAAAGAGGAAGGACAGGGAGGGTTTTTTTTCAGATTCGTAGATATGTTTAGTCCTCAGTCGAAATATTTGCGCAGTCAACTAGCTCAGCTAATTATTCATCTACGGAACTTTTATTTTTATTCACGTCCTGTGCACGCGCAATAAATAAATTTTCAAAAAAAACGTACCATCAAACACAACTTTGGGTGAGGATGTTTTCTGGGGACACTGAGATTCCTTATCATCAGGCAAATCGGCTTACAAGTTGCATTTTTGTCAGGTTGGTTAGTTAAAGCACGCTAAGGAATTCAATTAAATGTGTCACATTAAAGAGCACGCATGCAACCAAACCCGTTTATTACAACCTCTGCTGCATCGTTTTATCATCCTATGCTTTTTATCGCCGTCTGCACTCATAAAGATGCGTGCGCCTTCTTTGAACATTGCCGCCCCAATTATTGAAGAATCCCATATGTACTCCCTCATGGCACATACCGAGTAAAAACAGAAATGCATATATTATCTTCATACGACATCATTAACCTGAGTCAAAACTATGCGAGCCGCTAATGTACCAAGAGCCAACAAAAGGCACAAAGCCTGCCAGGGTATAGACTAATACGTTGGTGATCATCCTGCTTGAAAGAAATATTCTGCGTGGTAATAGGGTGCTTCAAACATCTATGGGCATAATATATTGTGAAAGCACAGTGCCTTCGGAGAAGAATCAGTCAGCATACAAAATTGAAACAGTGCATATGTAAGCAAAGTCTCGTTATAAATGCAGCTATCGGAGCTTGGGTAGTATTCAGAAAACGCATTTTCTTCTGTAAATAAGTTTCATGGCTCGGCTGTTAGATAAAGCAACGAATAAGCTTCGATTACACAATAGAAGATAAGCAGGATTTAAAGAACCTCAGATAGGGATGCTGACAATGCCGAAAAATCGTAATTTTAACAGCGTCTGATCACAACTAGTTCTTTTGCAGTGTACGACCATTCACAACAAATTTCAACGAAGCTGATCGCCTAGGCTTCGAATTTTCATGAATCATTGCGGAGCATGACTTATGGCGTTTAGAGATATCACTGAGCTCGTGGGACCGAGCAAATAGTCGGGAAAAGAACTTACAAGAAAATAATCAGGCGATACAGCATGTCTTGAAATTCCCCATGATTGGTATCTTTTGGCTGTAAAAATGCTAAATTATAGTGGTACAGTGCGAACAAAAACTTCAAAAACTTGTAAGCTTTTAAGTGTGATGCACCACTACATATGTTGCAACCACGCTCACAAGTTGGTAATTCACTAATAATCATGCCACCTCAGAAAAAACTACGTAAATGTAGTCCGTTATAACCCAGAAGTAGTTTAGGCACTGCTTCAGCCCTGGTACCATGCAGAGAACACTTGCATGATTTTATTGTACATGGTGAACTGTTTAGAGCCTTATGTACAACACAATGCAATTAGGTTATTCAAATGGTTTTGAATTTTAAGTTTCCCTCGAATGGTTTTGCACTTTTCGTTTTTGATTACACCACAACTGGAGCAAACCAGTGGCGGCATAATTCAATAGTAAAACCCATTACATAATGGAGCTATGAGTACTAAATAGGTACCCTTCTTTACCACTCCACCTTTCACGTCAACTGCCCTCAACTCTTCCTTTGAACGCTCAGGGCTAAGCTCCGCCTTCACGGGGCCACCCTCGCGACGTTACTTGAAAGAACGCTTGCGGGGTGCTACGCCGTCTACTTCCGGTAAGTGGAAGCCAGAGCAGGAGCCACCAGTGGTCACGCGCTGGACCGCTGCTCAGATGATCATTCATTTGGGCTGTAGTTTGTGCGCTGAATACGTGCATCTTGTGCTTTCTGTCATGGTTATTCCAAGACTGATCACCATATACCCAGGGCAGAATGAGCGATTAAATGTGTTTCGGCTAATTCAGCGGCACTCCATTTCGCGACCCTCTGCGTCATTCGATAACAACAGCAGTCAACCGCCACCACCTGACTCGCCGGACATCCATGATGGTCGGAATAATCAGGCGTCACTGTAAATATTTTATGTAGCCGCTTTTTTTCGATGTTTTGACTTGGCGCAGCCGTCACGCTGTGTCGTGCGTGTAACTTGCACGTTGTGCTGCATAATCGCAAGTGTCCAAACAACTTCGTCATGACATTGTCCTTTCATTTCCTGGCGTATGCGAGGCAATCCGAAAGCGATAGCTTCGGCCAATTTTCGCAAATGATAGTGCTGCTGCGGGTTGATGGAGCAATGCCAGGGGCCCTTGAACAAGTATGCTGTCGTGACATACTGAAGATTGTTTGCAAAAGTCCAGGACTGCTGCATAACTCGGCAAGAACACTTCCGAAGCATGTGCCTGAGCTTTGCGGTGTTTACGCTCTCTATTATGAGCTACAGGAAAAAGGTCTCACAGTTAAAGAAAAGCACAGGTAATACTGATCAAAATATTTTTCAAGTGGCAGTTGCAGCAACGACAGCCTATGCCTTTTTAAAAAATACCGCTTTCTAGCTTACCGCATCTTCACAGGATGAATTTCGAAGAGGCTGAGGTGACGCAACAGAGCTGTATTATCTGCGTGTGTAGTCACCGCTATCCCGAAGCTGTTCTAGTCAGCTGGCTTCGTGGGCTTTCTATATCCACCTCTGGAGGCACGAGAAAAATTATTACATCTTAACTCTAAATAAATTAAAGATACCCGTGCTTTCAACTACCCATCAAGGATTCCATGCATAGTTGATTTCCCTATTTACTTATTTGAGGTTGCTTGTTTTTTGCAGGCTTCTCTTTTTTCCAGTTATTGTGTAGTGCAATTTTTTGCTCCTCAATTGTTTTGCTTCGTTCATAAATTTCTAGAGACTATAATTAGGCTCTGTCTTAAGATGTACCACTTGCGATTATAATCACTGAATACTTATCATAGTCAACAGTTTAAAAGTAGATGCGCGATTACCAAGACAAAGATAAGTATGCACGAAAAGGCAGGGAGGTTATCCAGACGCACATCCGGTTTTGCGACTCTGCATTGGGGAAAGGATGAAGCAAAGAAAGGGGCTGCAGAAAGATAAGACAGGTACACACAATCACGAGCACACTCGGGGCAGCACACACAGTCTACAAGCGGCCACTCAGGTTTTTTGTCTTCAAGTATATAGAAATGCTTTAGTCGCTTTCTGCGCAATCGAGGCAGACGCCCACAGTCACAGAATCTTCTGCATACAGTATGGTCTAGAGTCCAGTTGGTACAAAACCATACGGAGCTGGCATCGCTGCGTGTCGTAGCAAGCACAGCTGCACAGGATGTGTTCGATGGTCTCTTAAGTTCCGCAAGAGTCACATGTAGTGGTGTCTGCAATACCGTTGCGAAAGAAGTACACCTTTTTGAATGCAACATCCACCAAACGCGGCATAATAGTGTCGCATCTGAGCGGGAAAGATGTGATCGTAGCTTTATCCTCAACGAAGGATTCGGTTCATTAAAGTGAAACTTCTGAAGCTGGTAGACGACCACAAAGTGCGTGTAAGATCTCGAGCCAGCAAGAAAAGTTGCCTGCTGCATCAGTCCTTGATAGAAGAGTCAGAACCCCACGTGTTCCTTCATGGGCTGAGCGGGCTGCCTATTCAGCTAATTGAATTCCAGTAATACCGATATTGCAGGAAGCCATTGATATAAAATATCATGCCCTCGTGCTGTAGCATGATGTTGGCAATGTCTTATATCATGTACCAATTGTTCATGATTCTTCTTATGCGTGACAAGCTGCAAACTCCGAAGTGCGGCCTTCGAGTCACAGAATATGACCCAGTTTCCTGGATGCTCTTGAACGAGATACTGTAAAGCGGCTTTAATAGCAGCAAGCTCTGAAGCCGTAGATGTAGTTGTATGTGACTACTTAAACTTGACTGTTATAGCTGCAGCTGGATTACCACACAGAAGATTACACAAAGGAACTACACTATTGAAAATCCTCAGGTTGGTGGATGCTGAATCGTTGGTGGTTATGGTGGAAAGAATAGTGGATATGGTGGATATAGTAGTGGATATTGTGGAAACTGCTGTAGGAATAATAACTGATACGGTGAGAGTGAAAAAATTGGTAGCATATACACGGAGTCAATCATCAAGAGTGGGGCGAAGCATTCGTCCGTCCATTCGTTCTTGCTTCCGTCCGTCCATGAGTCCGTCTGTGTGACCATCCATGCGTCCATCCGCCCGTCCGTGCGTGCATCTGTTCATGCGTCCGTCCCTGCGTTCGTCCATGCATCTGCCCCTGCGTCCGTTCATGCGTCCATTCATGCATCTGTCTGTGTGTCCGTTTCGTCCATCTAGTCAACACTCCAAGTACCACCATTTTGCATCTTTTCATAATATATCGGATGGATGGATAGATGGATGGATGGATGGATATGGCTGTGCCCTTGAGATCGGGCGGTGGCCAGCGCCACCAAGCCGTAATACATAATGAACGAAAAACTAGATTTACATTTTTTTTCCTTAAAAGTGAGGTTGAGGATTCGCACTTTGCAGTGAAGGGTTAAATTTTCCACTCGTGTCTTGACTTTAGCCACCAATCAGATAACCTCCTTCTAGTTAATTCTACCTGCTTAAAGTCTATTTTGCCCTCCATGTCCCTAAACCCCCGTTCTTTGAAAAAACTCTGCGCCATCATCCCGAACTACAGACATCCTTTCACGTTCAAGGCTATTTTACTAAGAGCCTGGATAAAAATTAAGATGGTTAAGGCACCCTTTTTCACCCAAGAAGCTTCTTTGATTCACGGGCTGTCTTAGTATTGCGAACAAAAAAGTGGTTGTTCCTTTCGCATTCTTTATCGACTTGAAATACCTTTGGTTTTAATAAAGCACACGCGTAATTTTTTTTGAATGTTAAGTCTTGAAGCACTTCGTAAGAGCAAATCTTTGGAAAACATTTTAGCTCACATGCAGTTCACATTTGCGTGTTACGCGACCATTTATTTCACTTGGCCTAGCAAAGCAAGAATATTTTTGCCTATGCAAATATAAAAAAAGTTTCCGACATTTTAGAGACAGAGAAGCATACACAATGAACTTGATTGATTTAACAGTCCCGACCGAACACTCATAGCTACACATCTAGGCTATTAGTATCATCTTCTCCTATAAATTCACCTCTATACAGACACGTAATCTGACACGTATTCCGAAGCAGTGTCTTACGTGCACTTTTTAGATATTTATTCATGACAGGCTCAAATTACGTAGAAAAGGCCTTGATGCCCTCCCCCCCCCCCAATTCAACTTTTCTAAGGAAGTTCTGGATAGGTACCTCTTGTGCTGTCGTCTATTTTAAGATAACCTTACTGGTTCATAAACAATTGACTTATATTCAAATGCAGCATATCAAGAGGCGTCAAAAACACTGCTTACATGATATATTGCAATTAAAGAGCATTGGCACCATGAGTGAATAATAATTTTAAGCTAAGAAACATCCGTGTCAAGTCACTTGAATTTACTGGGGCTAAAATCAAGCCACGACTCTGAGTAAATCCGGGTTAATAAAGTGTTTGTAAACTTGAGTTCAAGTGAGTTCATTTGAAGAAATTGTTCGTGAGTGTGCACCCTAGTAAATTTGACTCAAGAAAATGTTCATGAATATGGGTCCAAATGTTTCCTGAGCGCGACATTTCTTTTATGAGTTAGTTTCAGTAAGCCCCTCAAGGTTTGCCGACTTATGCAGAAAACTGGGATGTTCACTCCATGGCTGGGATTACTTCTAATTTCTGTGAAACTTGAAGTGTTGAACCGTACTTTATTACTAGATATATTTGTACTTATCTCTAGGAGAGCGTTCGCTCCTTATTTGTATATACAAACGGTGCAGGTTGCCTCAGTGGCATAAGGAAGGAACCAACAGAGGAGCAGGGTGGCATTTCTCATTTTTTTTTCTTGATTTTTCAAACTTTTTGCTGCTCTCTTTTTTTCTCTTCATATCTTTATCTTTGCTACGTCAATCTTTTTTGCCTATGTTCTTTTTACTACTTTCTTCATCTCTCTATGCACTAATGCACAAAATTTCCACACTTTCTTTCTCTTCTTTCCGCACTCATCTCAAGCTTCTTGCCTCCTATGCCTATTGCACGGTTCCGCGATATATAACTATTTCCTGTCGCCATCACTTTCAATATTGATGTTTTTAATTCTTTCACTTTGTTCCCTTTCATTCTTTCAGTTTCTCTCGCTGTCTCGATTGCAAGTTTCTTCTTTGAAGCTCGAAAGTCAGTGGTTCAAGCTGCACAGCCAGATGCCTGTTAGCCGTGATATGATGGACAAAGTGTTTGCACGGTTGTTACCGCCACCATTGCATGCGCAGAAATGAAATATCAGTTGCTGAGAAGGGTCGATTACTTGTTGTCACGTCATAACGATTATTACAGCGGATAAGCATGGATTTCATTGCTGACGTACTTCTCGTCGACGTACTGCGCTCTAAGTGGGTTCCGGTGAACATCGTCAGAAGCGAGCATTCGTATCTTGGGCTCGCCCTGTTTACATGTCGCTTACGAGACCTCTATTTAAGTGTTGTTACATATTTTTGGGCCTCACACTTTATTAGTTTGCCTAGCCTAAATGCCCCTAGGCCTAAATATAAGGTTGAGAAACATTCATCCTCCTCGTGGATACATGAACATATCATTTCTCGGCATCTACGTCATGCCAGCTTTGCGTGCCCTCACGGCGGGAAGCCTGAATATGGTTGGGGTGACAGATATAGTTCAGTGCAATGCAGACGTTGTTGTGTGCCTTTCTGCTTGTAAAATCAACATAGATAGGCGAACCCTTCGTATGGAAAAGTGTGTTTCAAGCAAAAAGTGCATGTTTACCACGACACCTGTGATGGCACTGAAGCTTACGCAATGACGGCCAACACTCGTCTTATTTCTGTATGTACGCATCGTTTGGCCGTCTCCGTGCTGGCAGGTTTCGTTCGTTGAGGGCGTATTTTATTTCCTGGCGGTATACAACTATGAGAGTGCCCATAAAATACGAGTAGGTGCCTCCTATGGTGACGGCACGCGCTAATGCTGCACCGTGTTTACACTCACTATCGATGCCAGCCTAACCTTCAAACGGACTTTCCCCGCTTTCTTATCATGTGCTGCTACATTATTCCTTACTTCTGCAAGCCACATTAACATCTTCAAGCACAAGCAAGCATTAGGAAAACTATACGGTTACTTTTACCAGGCTATCTGCCGATTCCTTGACTATAAAACTAAAATGTTTCTATGCAGAGACAAGCAAAGCATACCGATAGATTAGCGTGAAGGTGGAAGCCACTGCTGGCATAAATTCAATCATAAACAGTGCTACAAAACAAGAACCAGAAAGAAAAACCTAATACCACCTCATACTTATAGCAATTGGCATCGCCACGGTGGTCTAGTGGCTAACGTACTCGGATGCTGACCAGCAGGTCTCGGGATCAAATGCCGGCTGCGGCGGCTGCATTTTTGAGGGATGCGAAAATGCTGAAGCCCGTGGGATCAGATTTGGGTGCGTGTTAAAAAAACCCAGGTAGTCGAAATCTCCGGAGCCCTCCAGCTACGGCCGCTCTTATAGTCATGTGGTAGTTTTGGGACGTTAAACCCCACATATCAATTAAGCTATAGGAAATATTCTTTACGGCCGATCATATACATCACCAAGCTGCGAAGCGCGCCATTCCAACTTCAAATGGCAAAAATAAACCAGACATTATCAAAGATAACGCGAAGTAAACTCCACTCTGCAATGAAGAGCGCGAACTATGGGTGGCTCAGACACTCCTCGGCTTATTTCCTTTGAAAATGCTTCTGATGTTTCATAAGCTGTTTGTTTGCTGATTTCGACCAACGATTTCATAGGACTAAGTGAAAAAATTGCATCTGGCTGCAGTTAACATTTCGCCTTGAAGGCTCCTTTTATGGTGTTAAAAAAAAGATATTACAGGGCCTCGATTGCGTGCCGTATAGTAGAGACACTCAGGAGGGAATACTTGTCACAGTGTGAGTATGGTGTTTGCAGTAACAAAACTTCGTAAAGATACAGCGCAACGTATTTAACTCCCAACGCGACGTTACCTCTTTACGCTTTTGTTATTGTAGCTACTGTAGCGGCCCCACTACAGGAGAAAACATACCTGGCGACAACCTCGCGCCATTGCAGTAACACAACTTTCTGTTTTCATGGTCATGTTATCAACTGAATACATCATGTATGCGTGATAAAGGTATAGGTAACACCATAAGTCACAATGCAGAGCTTACATTTCTCAACAACTCTCCCTACATAGGATATCCACATGCACGCATCTCTAGGTTATGGGTGGCGTCAGAGAGGCGAAGTTGTTTGTGTACCCATAGAAAATCACTTACGTGGTGCTTGCTGTTCCTTCTTTTAGATGAATGAGATGATGTTTGTCCGAAAAACAGTAGTCGTCAGGACCATCGCCTGGTGTGTGCAGCACCTTTGACTGCCACTTTCGAGGAGGGCGCTGATGCACCGTTCTTGTTCATCATGTTTGTACGTCGTCTAGACTGCAAACAGTGTGTTCAGAGAAAGTGAAGCTGATCGCCCCTCAGATTGTGTGTGCCGCAAGCAGCTACGCAAACACGAGAAAAGCGAGAGGAGCCGTTGCAACCACATTTATATAAAATACAATTGTAGCAAATGAACATGGAGTGTCGTCTCTTATTGGACTGTCTGTCGATAATGAAAATGCTTCCATAGCTTCAATAATCTGGAAACTCACATCATTGCGCCACTATGAGCATTAGGTTATTTATTAGATTCAGCTTTGTTGGGAAGTATTTATATTTATTTCTGTGTATATCAAAGAGCTGCCTTTTCAACTTTAGAGTCAACCGATTTGTGTCTTGAACATGTCGAAAAGTTTTATAAGACTTTTATGGTGAGAGTTGATCAGGTTACAGGTGGAAGGATCGATTGTCGCAGAAGAAAAGCCTAGCCCAAAAGGCTGTCACTTCTTTTTTCCTCCATTGCACTTCCTCGATAGTGTCGAATTATTTCCCCCGTTCAGGACAATGCCAACTGGGCGAGTTAGTATCGCGCGTATTATGGTTTAAATGGGCGGTGTGAACGACGTCATTCTTTCAAAATAGACGGTCAGAAAATGGGAGTCGTGATATTACGCACTTGATTTCGCTATATAAGGTGCGACAAAATGACGAAGGGACCTGCACGGCTGACCAGAAGCTTTCGATACAAGCCACGCTTACGGTGCGGAGTGCACAGCCACGCCACGGGTGCTACGCAGCATAATGCGAGCTTCTCGGACAGACGGGCTTGCTCCGAGCTCGCTCCACGGCGGCCATGCCAGTGCGGAGCGCGTGTTAGCAGCGCTGATAAAAAAGTTACAAAAACGCATGTGACGTTCAACACACACGTTGTACCTTTGCGGCGGTTATTAAAAAAATACCGCTGCGAACACGTCAGCGCCACCAGTCAGTACATTTTAGCACTGCAGCAACGTCAGCGTTATTAGTATCAGTATGGGTTAAAATCCAGTGCCTCGTTATGAGTAATTGATGCATCTGCAAAGAAGAACCAAAGCGCATTAGGAATTTAAGTAGCAAGTCATGTAGCGCTTTTCGTTTTTCCTTCGAGATACACGTATGGATGTCCCCTTTTCCGAGCGCAGAAGAGGCGCTTGTAGTTTTCGATTGAAGCCCAATGTTCAATAATGCAGCAACAAACCAATCAGCAACATCTTCGGTGGAGTTCACGAAAACGGTAACTGTGCGACGAAAAGTGTACCACAGCGCAAAACTAAAATTAGCCACAAGCAGCGTGTAGGGTCTGTTGCGAAGCGTGATCAGACTATGGGCGGCGCAGATAACTATGCTAAACGAAATGTCCAACTCGTCTATGCTACTCTCTCACCATCACGCAGCCACACACATGACAGTAATTATTATGCCGGAACGTGGGGGTAACGTGAACATGCGAAACGTGCCGAAATAATGATCATTGGGTGTTCTTGCTGCTCTGCCTGTCAAGAATGTGATGCTGAGCTTTGGAAGGTTGAACATACCACCGAATATAGTAACTCGAGTGAATGGGAGGTCTTGCTGGCATCGTTTGTCGGTGACTTAGTACCGAAGGCGGATGCCTTTTGTTTTTCAACTTAGAACTTGGAGAACGAGGTAGCACAGTTACTCGGTAATTCCGGAAACTTGGAGACGATCGTCTCGGAGACGATGATGGTAAGTGCCACGACGATGTCAGTGGCTTCAGGTGATGACAACGGTAACTCTTGATAGCTTTCGGTATTGCGCCAAATTTTAACCGTGGCTAGTCGGTTGCGAAACCTTAGAGCTCTCATTATCCGAGGTATCTAGGTTGGCTACCGTGTGTAGTGGACTGAACCCTTAAAGATATTCTTTATACTTCATAGATGCAGCTTTATGATTAGGCCGGAAGCGTTAGATGGTACACCAAGTGCGATAATTGACCGGCGTACAGCATATTTCCCTGATAGTCATCCCCTTTACCAACATCTACGTAAACGTGCCAAGAATGCGGGTGAGTGGATTTCACTACGCCATCTCGCCAATGTAATGCTCGAATCAGTAGCTTTAAAACAATCACCCCTTCTTTAATGGCTACTGTTCATACTGTGGTGCGGTGTCATCAGACACTTGTCAATGGCATTGTGTGACCCTACCTTTCTTACAACGTTGAGCTACCACTATCTACAGGTCAAAAAGCCTTAGTCAGGCGCAAACGGGATGCGACAACTGCCACTGGAGCGCCTAATCAAGGGCTTCACTTTAGAATTTGTCAGGACCACTTTCTTACAGGCTGCTTCCTGCACACCAGTTGTCTGTTTTAAATGAATTAAATAAATATCATAGTTGAGTGACAGGCTCAATAAAAGTTTGCAGCACACACGTCAGTGGCATCTACATTAGTGATGCACATAATCATAGTCGTGTGATGACGTCACAAGTCTTAGAAATGTACGACGTAAGCATAACGTCGCTATGACGTCTATTAATGATGTAATCATACGGCATCAACTCTTGTTCAAAGAAGTGCTGGTCAAACAGCCAGTGCAAAAACACGTTAGACGAAGAAGGCTTTCGGTGAATTGAGCGGCGCTATCACTACATCGACCGGGGGAAAAAATCAGAGCATAATCACGGAGTGAGTGATGCCGAGTGGCCTAAAGCGTCCGTTTGTCCGTCCGTTGATTTGTCTGTCTGTCTGTCTGTCTGTCTGTGAATATGCCGTATTGGCTACGCTAGATGGATATACGGCCCTAGCTCTGCTGGCTATGCCAGAGGGATTAACTACCCCAGATCATAAGGACCTTCCCTCCTTAAAGGCATCTATGGCATCAAAGAGAAATTTGAAGATCACCTTTCTTCTATCAGTATCGTCACCGCACATAACGACCATGCAACGTTCACTTCTCTACAGCTAAACCTTACCAAGCAATCTTTAGGCGCGTCTGGAACTTGTAAAGTTATTTATTGCTTCACATGATTATAAACACTTGCCACACTGGGAAATGTATTCACATCATTCCTTTCGCATGTTGCAATTAATATAGCTTTACTTGAACTACACGTATATAGCTTTCTTCGTGTAGGCTACATGAACTTTACTGCTTTCGGACATCTTTTTTTTGTAACACAAACCCAGAGTCACCTTATGTTTAAACATTACGGTGCAACAAAAACTTATTCAGTATCAGTGTCTATATCTTATACCCTGAAAATTGTTAGCGATGTTTTCTCGGATCATTACCCCAATGGTGCAGAGAATAGAGCATTGAATGAGACATGGGGAAGTGCATTTTGTCACCAATGTTCAAACTTCCTCGACATTTGGTTCAGACTTCCTCAACAATGCCCTCCCTCCACCCCTCCACTTCTACCTCCTTTATCCTTTATTGTCACAGCTCATTCGGGCATGAAAGTTGCGACTGGTAACTTCGAGGTCAACTTAAGACCCTAGTAACAAAAGCTTCAACAGCATGTTATAAAATACGACTCAGTGCCCCGCCACGGTGGTCTAGTGGCTAAAGTACTCGGCTGCTGACCCGCAGGTCGCGGGTTCGATTCCCGGCTGCGGCGGCTGCATTTCCGATGGAGGCGGAAATGTTGTAGGCCCGTGTACTCAGATTTGGGTGCACGTTAAAGAACCCCAGGTGGTCAAAATTTCCGGAGCCCTCCACTACGGCGTCTCTCATAATCAAATGGTGGTTTTGGGACGATAAACCCCGCAAATCAAAATACGACTCAGTGACAGTTCGGAGTTTTGGTCATCTCTATCTTCTCCCTCCTTATGTTTTTCTCCCTCCTTATGGTGCATCTGTGCAGTTGCCCTGGTATAACTGGGGCCACTGCACAGATGAGCCATAAGAAGGGAGAAAAAGTATAAGATAAGGATAACATAAACCGTATAAAAATAAGGCTAAGGATAAGATTGTTCGTGTCCCGCACGCTTGCATCCAAACTATTTAATGGGTTTGGGGGTGCGCGTGCATATTTATGGTTCAAATAGGAAGGATTTCTTAGCGAACTTCGGCGACTTTGAGCGTATCTATCTATCTATCTATCTATCTATCTATCTATCTATCTATCTATCTATCTATCTATCTATCTATCTATCTATCTATCTATCTATCTATCTATCTATCTAGCCGCCTATGACTTTTAGCTCTCCTGGCCGTGTTTCGATAATGGTATCGATACTGAATTCCGTATGGCATAACATGACTGCATGGCGAGAATAAGTGACCAGTCGTAACATGAAAATCTTGACATGTATGACATGAATGTCATGATTTACATTTCTTAATCTTGCTGCTCTTGCGGGTTTTTTTCGCAAGACTTGTGGCAAGACTAGTATGGTATGACATGACTGCATGGCGAACACATGCGACGGACCTTAACTTGAAAATCATGACATGTGTGTCATGTAACACCATGACAACATACCACGCTCACGATGCGCTCGCGGCCATTTCGCTAGCTTCACAAATACCAAATTTGCTATTACAGGACGTGAATAGATGAAGAAGGTAAATGACACGTCCTGACATGGTAATCATGATATGCGTGTCATGTAAAGCATGACCACCAGCTATGCTCATAAGCGTACTCGTGGCCGTTTCACTTATATCACATGTACGGAATTTGGTACTACGTGATGTGAATGGACGAAGAATGTAAATGACAGGTCCAAGCATCATAATCATAATATGCATGTCATGTAAAACATGGCTACTTTCTACGCTCACAGCTCGCTCGCCGCCGTTTTGCTAGATCCACATATACGAAATTTAGAATCAGGTGACGTGAATACATGACCACGGTAAATTACACATTCAAACGTGATAATCATGATATGGAAGTCCTGTACGGTCTAACTTACCTTCATCTCCAAGCATTGTGCTGATCTTACAGTTTCATATGACCTTCCTCATTCGTACTTCACATATCATCGATTCCCACTGTACGTTGGATCTGCCATTTTAAAGCGAAGCATTTCTTAGCGATTTTCGGCGACGTTGAGCGTATCTATCTATCTATCTATCTATCTATCTATCTATCTATCTATCTATCTATCTATCTATCTATCTATCTATCTATCTATCTATCTATCTATCTATCTATCTATCTATCTATCTATCTAGCCACCTACGACTTTTTGCTCCCCTGGCCGTTTCGATACCGGTATCGATACTAAACTTGGCATGGCAAAACATCACTGTCTGAAGAACATATCTGACAAGTCATGACATGAGAATCACGATATGTATGTCATGAATGCCATGATTTACATTTAATGGTCCTGCAGCTCTTGCGGTCGTTTTGTTCACATGGCATGGTGCAAAACTGGTTCGGTATGACATGATTGCATGGCCAGCACAAGTGACAGACCTTGACTTAAAAATCATGACATGCGCGTCATGTACCAACATGGCTACATGCCAGGCTTATGATGCGTTCGCGGCCGTTTAGCTTACGTCACATATATAAAATTTGGTTGTACGGTATGTGAATGGATGAAGAAAGTATGTGACTGGTGCAAACATGATAATCATTCCATGCGGGTCATGTAACAACACGACTACATGCCCCGCTCATGATGCGCTGGTGGCCGTTTTGATAGATTGACTTATACCGAATTTGGTGTTACGGGATGTGAATCGATGACGAAGGTATGATACTGGTGCAAACATGATAAACATGAGATGCGTGTCATGTAACAACATGACTACATGCTACGCTGTTGTTGCACTCGCTGCCGTTACGCTAGCTTCACAAGTACAAACTCTGTTTTACGTGACGCGAATGGACGACATAGGTAAATGACACATCCAAACATGATAATCACGATATGCGTGTCATGTAACAACAGGACTACATGCAACAGTCATGAGGCACCTGCGGCCGTTTCGCTAGCTTCACATATGCCAAATTTGCTATGGCATGACGTCAATGGATGACGAAGGTATGCGACTGGTGCAAACATGATAATAACGAGATGCGTGCCATGTGAGAACATGACGACATGCCACAGTCAAGGCGCCAATACATTTCATAGTGAGGTGGTGTGCATGCTCGCCGGCGTTCATTTCCTCGCGTCACGCCGGCGCTGCGACGCCAGGCGCTGGTTTTCCCGAATACTCGCAGGCGTGCGTCCCGCTCGCGCTGCAATTCTTTGATGCATGCGCGTTTCAGAGCGTCTGGCGTCCCTCCATTACGAAAACAGGGAGACGCAATGTTGTCCGGGGAAGGAATCGGCACGAATTTCGTGCCGGTTGCAGTCGGGCCTCGCCGATGAATGCTGGTCGTGCTGGTCGAGCCTGGCGTCAGACTATTCAGTTTTGCGTTTTGCTAGCGTAACGTTGCTGTGCCCAGCGAGCGCGCGCGTCAACGCTACAATGCAGTACATTTGGCGCTTCATGATGCGCTTGCGGCCGTTTTGCTAGTGGTTATATACCAAATGAGGTATTACGTGATGTCAATGGATGACAATATATATCACTGGTGCAAACTTGACAATCCTGACACGCGTGTCATGTAAGAACATGACAACACCCTCTGCTAATAGAGTGCTCGCGGCCTTTTTGCTAGCGCCACTTATACTGAATTTGGTATCACGTGACGTGAATATATGACGAAGGTGAACGACACATCCAAACATGATAATGATGACACGGAAGTCATGTACCGCATCAGTTACCTCCACCTTGTAACGTTGTGCTGATTTTAAAGTGCTTAATAGTGCTTCGCATATCATCGATTCTCACTGAACGTGGGATCTGCCATTTTTTTTAAGTTATAATGTGAATGACAACGTCTATAGCAAATTTTTTTACTGGGGATTTTCTGAAGATCAGAGTGAAAGTCATTTCGATCTGGTATTTTCGTTTTACTCAATCTTAGAGTCATTGAAGGAACAGGATCACGTAAATTATTTGTACGGCACCATCATATTTGAGGCAACCATTCAGCGCTCTCAGACCCATAACTCTTCAGCGTTTGTTTTTAAAGGCAGAGTGTCAAATCATGCAGTTTTGCAAAAGCTTTCTTCACTGCTGCATTTTTGGGACTCAGGAGGGTATAGCCAACTCAGTATACTCCTTGCGCAACTTGGCACCCCAGTGATTTATAAGGCGTTGCAAGAAGGAAAGCTAATCTGCCCTACGGCCTCTCTTTGTTTTGTCTCCTTACCCAGTTTCACCCATCTTCTCCCGTGAACCACATGAAACCCTGGGTCACGGGACGTCAACAAAAGACGACGCCGAGATGCGCTGAGGTTTTTGTAAGTGAGAACGTAAGGGTAAAACAGAAAAGTAGGCAAGTGCCAGCGGCCGGCACGTTAGTCCTCTGAGCGGCATATCCCAGCTTGAGACAAAACTGCTAGAGGAATCCCTCCGGCACACATTAAAGACGATAGGCAAAGTTATGAAGAAAAGAAAAAAAATAAGGTGGTAATGGCGTGTAGAAGGAGCGTGCTAACGGAGCGAGATAAGAAAGGATGCGTTCTTAACGAAGAGAAACGCTATCCTCACTTTCACGGAACGCTTTATTGTACCTTATCATCTCGTTTCGGATCTTCTCACGTCGTCTTTATTTCGATGCCCTCCCCATTACTCACTGCAACCGTCCTCAGCCATGCTCTACTCGCCCCGAATTTGTCAGCAAGCGTGTTGTGTCTGTTCGTGTGGGTGAGGCACATTCTTTTCTAGCGTCATGTGGCGCGACGTCTATTGAAGCCCGAAGAAGGCGGGAGAGCGAAAGAAGTAAAGAAAAAGAAACGTGAGAGACGGTGGCTAGCAGAATTCGCTCGATCTATTCTTTCCCGCCTTATCGGCATACAATGTTTGGGCACTGGAGTCACCGTACTTATGCATGTGGTCAGCCGGCCTGCTGCTTTTGCTTGTTTGGGTCAAAGACAGCACAGCTTGCACCATTGTTTACTTACTTTAATGGCTCAACCTGCTTTATCTGATGCAGCACCGGGTGCAGCATGTGCGGTGTATATGAACGGGTGTCTGACACAGCGTATCTACGGTTTACGTTGCCCGGAATAATGACTCGACATGTTACAGGGAATACTTCGCACGTCTGAATGTCCACAAACGGGATGCAGTAGCAAATGCGGCAAACGTGAACTGAAATCTCAACAGCAGTGCATGAAATAACCATGTTGTCAAAATGTAATATAGAGGGTGAGCCAAATACCAGGTTCCAGTAAAAAGACCCTAGTCAGCGTTCGTGATTTCCGGCGCAAGTTACTCGCAACCAAGACTTTTGATAGAAAAAGAAAATTCCAAGTAAAAAAAAATATTTCTCCCACTGTAGACTAGTAGTGACATTGATAAAATATTACTCTACTTAATAAGACGCTAACGCTTCTCGATACGATCACGCGTAGTTCTGCGAAACACTGGCGTAAGGCAATACGGCCACTCCGTGAATGAAAGTGGTTATTGTGTTGTCTGTCCTTTGAACGCGAATCATGCAGTAAGAGCATAGCACCAGAAAGGCTATATGAAAATCTACTGTGATGTGCCACGATAGCACGGGCGCCAGTGCTCGCGACTACAGCCTTTGGTTAATGCACGCCGTTGCGTCGAACCACGCCCTTCCCTCTGCTCCCCTTCGCAAACATACAACAACGCTTTGATACCTAGGGAGAGTTTCCTCTTTGCTTTAGAAGCTGTCAATTGTATACGTATCGCTCATAGAACGACAGGGCGGCCAGGTTTCAATACCTTGTGCCATTTAGGTTGTTTTTTTGGCACTGATGGCATGAAGCACATCTTCGCAACCTGCCTGTTTTCTGGTTATGTATTGTTCTTTCAATCTGAGCGCCTTATCAATATTTGCCGACGTTGCAGGTGCTCACAAATGACAATTCAGCGAAAGAACATTGTGGATAAGGCCTAATTATATTTTCCAAAAATAATTATGCACGTGCACTGTGAACGCACTCAGACAGACAGGCACACACGCGCACCCAAGCATTTTCGGTAAGTGAAGTGCACGTTTGAAAAGTCCGCCAATGGGTCAGCGTGACTCAGAGAGGAAGAAGACGACAGCACGCTGAAGCAGCACGAGTTAGCGTGACCAAGCTTATCCAGATGAGCACCCGCCTTAGAGTAACATACAATGTTACTCTATGCATCTGCCACGGGATTTCCGAAGCGAGTAGCAATTTTGCAGAACGGAAGAGCGGGAGACGTGGCTGAGACGTGGCGGAGGGAAGGTGTCCAGGGTGCGGGAGTCGTGTACAAAAGAATACCCGTGCATCGGGCACTGAGGACTCCCACTTGGGCACGTACCCAAACTTCTTTCAAGCATCTTGTGGGTCTGCTCTGTCAACTCTGTCAACCAGTGTCTGCTCTGTCAACTAACGTCTTCGGCTTGCAAACGCTGACAGGGCGTCGGGCCGTCGACCCCAACTCCCCAGACACGTTCGTCTATCTGCTCCTTCATCGACGGTGGAGCATCTCTCCCGACTTTCTAGCCTCAGGACACAATCACCATCGTCGATGGTGATGGTGCATTTCATCTGCAGTGGTTGCACTTTTGCTGAACTATCGCGCGGTTGCCGATTTCGTAAAACGCTCCTGGTTGTTGATGTATAAGCTTAGGTTGTGTATCTTGACTGTGTATTTGTTATATCTTGATCTTATAAATATAATTAGTTCTTGTGTGCGAGTGTTAAAAAACGGTATTGTGTATTTTTAGTGACGCTAGCGTCATCGGTTTCTCTTTATGAACCTACACGAGAGCTCGTTCGCCCCGCGGCAGAGGTCTAGTGGCTAAGGTACTCGGCTGTTGACCCGCAGGTCGCGGGATCGAATCCCGGCTGTGGCGCTGTATTTCCGATGGAGGCGGAAATGTTGTAGGCCCACGTGCTCCGATTTATGTGCACGTTAAAGAACCCCAGGGGGTCGAAATTTCCGGAGCCCTCTATTACGGCGTCTCTCTTAATGGTATGGTGGTTTTGGGACGTTAAACCCGACTTATAACTCAAATCAACGAGAGCTTGTTCGTGAAGTGACCTCGTGACTGTGTGGATGCGCGTGTGAGTGCAGAGACTTTTAGATACGTGGATAAGCCACGGAAAAACCTTTTTTATGACACTTAGTCCAGCAGACCAATTACATTTAGCCAAACATGACTCTAAATTCTAATTGTATTTGAAGAAGGCCATCAACAACAAATATGGAAGATCTGATGAACTGCTTGTGCCAGTGTTTACTATTTGGTTGAAACTGCGACTGAAGAATATTAACCTCTCATGCTTCATCATAACGCAAGGAATACGAAAAGGACTTCTGTATGTCTTTCAATGTCATTATCCTAGTGACTGAGCGACTGTTAACTTAGGTAAATTGATGTCTCGAATTTATTGTTCCCAGAAGACTATCACTCTCAGTCGTAAGAGAGCGCCACTACAGAGTTTTGTAAAATGCACGTAGCCTTTGCGTTGTTTATGCCAACACACTATTTTATAAATATGACTTCCTTACCCAATTGAGTGGCTATATTATGACGCACGTGCGGCAGTGCCATGAAAACGCTAAAGCAAGTGCCTTTCTACCCTGTAATAAAACCGCCGATTCTCATAAACATGCATAATACTTTGTTATCGCGGAGAAAATTATTTTAAATTCACAAGCTGTTGAAAGTCAGATAAACGGCACTACAATGCAGCAAAGAATCAAGGGACTGGACCAGGTGCTGTAACCAGGTTGCGCTGATTATCTGAAATTTAATAAGCAGAATGAAGCGTGCAAGAACACTTTTAGGCAAAAAATATTTTAGAATCTCCGCAGTTGTATTTTCAAGAATTTATTCAGCAATCACTGAGATTTTCATCAAAAAGCTTTTCCATTCGGTAATAGATATGAACAAGGTTAGTTCATTGACATGTAGGTTTAAGTTTTTATTATAACACAGGTGTACATACTTTTGGTTTTTTACCTGTATCTGGCTTGGTGTCGGCTGGTTTCTACAAGTTCTGGGCTATCTTTTGTCTTTTTGACACTCAACCTTGTGACATGACGCCGTCACATAACGCCTTCGTGCGACCAACATAACCGGCTTGTTTCATCTGCACTTCAGCCGCGTTTGCCACCGTCGCTTGCGGGCAGAACACCCGATCGGTGTGTTGACGTAACATAATGGGACATTATGCGGGACATGAAAGCAACGTCAAAGAGTCGATGAGATTGTCCCATACGATAGGCATTTCAACAAAAAGTGGCAAAATTTGTAGAAAATGGCCAACTTCTATGTAAAAAAAAGTAGAGCATCGCCTTTCAACACAATCTTGAAGCGTCGTGAGTTAGCCAAGCGAGCAAGTGAGGCTTTTCGTCGTTATAACTCAAACAGGTATATAAAGGTAAGCGCGTGGTATAATAGTAAATCAATCAGTAGATCAATCAGTTTATTCCAGTTTTTTTCAGGCAAAAATAACTGAGGATGGCAAGAAAAAGGCAGTCATTAACGACTGCTTGACGAGCCTCACCATCCCTACATGTCAGCAGACGCAACAACACTGTGCCATTTTAAGAAAAACAATTCTCACTATTTAGAGGAAACAGCACGAACATTTACAGGCATTCGAAACATTTGTTCACAACCAATATGCACACATAAGAAACAGTTGTTCGTACAAGCATATCATGAAATACAAGGCGAACTAAAAATGAATACACTGGCTAAAGCCGCAGTTAAAAAGTTAAAAACATTAAAAGCAAGGAATAAGACGCTTCGGCTTCACTACCGAAACTTTGTTTACAGACAGGCTTCGGATTCATAGAATGTACGACACTTTCCTTAAGAAGCAATGACAGTCAAATTTGCACAAAAAACGTATTCACACCTTATATACAAAGGTATTTCAAAGTGCAGCAAATGAGATGCGGGTCACGGCTTCATACATTAGCCTGTTCAGATAGGTTGGAAGAATGTGTGCTAGCATACTGTAGCCATAATTTGTTCTACTTCTTGGTAAGCCAAGTTTATTTGTTTTGCGAGTCTGGTACGGATTGTGATGATGTGTGAGCGTTCCAAAACTAGAAAAGAAGGGGTCATTTCGGCTGACTGCTTCCTTGTAGAAGGCAGCAAATTTGTAGTCGAACATGCGGTCAATTTTCACAATTTTGTAGTGCTAGTATAAAGAAAAAGTTGGGAATCATACGACACGCTTGAAACTGCACGAAGTAGTCTCTTCTGTAGACACACAAGTTTTTTTGTATATTTGTTATCGTGGTTTTCCCCCCATACTAAGAAACAGTACCTTACATGGGAATAAAAAAAAGCATATAGAGATCCAATTTTGTTTTCGCAGGCAAAAGACCTTTGTTGCGCCAAATTATCCCATTAAGCATTGAAAGTGCGACACAGATTTCGCTTACGTGTGCGTTCCACGACATCGTGGCAGTAAACACTATGCCAAGTGACGTAAATTGTCGACATATTCAATGGCAGTATTTTCTAAAAAAAGGTGAGGTGGGTTCAAGACAGGTTTTCTTTTGGATGAAACAATAAAGCCTAAGTTTTTATCCTAATAAACTTTAAGGAATTAAGGAAAGACTATTCTGTTAATGATGTCAATAACTTATTGGTGTCACCTGTTAGTTCAACAATATCACGGGAAGAGAGGAATATGCTGGTGTCGTGCGCATAAATTGTATATTTTACGGCCTTACTAATGTTGCAAATATCGATTATATACGCGTTAAAAAGCAGGGATCCTAAAAGGTTGCCTTGGGGCACACGATTTAAAATCTTCAGGTTTTCAGAGGGACCGTGGTTTAGTACAACGTATTGAGAGCGGAACTGAGGTAGGATGTAATAAGTTTAAGGGCGTGCCCACGAATACCATAGTGCTCCAGTGTTTTTAGGAGGATCTCATGATTCAAGCAAATCAAACGCTTTACAGAAATCGACGAAAATGTCTAAGGTTAGCATTCGCGATTCAAAATTTTTCAAGATGTACTCCTTTTGGTCAAGCAATGCATGCTCAGTAGACCTCTTTCTGTGAAGTCATACTGGCAATCAAGCATTACAGAGTATTTTAAAAGGAAGTTATATAACCGTCGATGAATTAAGCGTTCGAGCCCCTTCGACAAAATGGGAGCACAGATATTGGTCTATAATTTACAAGCACATTTTTGTCACCTATTTTGTAAATTACCGCTGCTTGCTAAGTTATAGATGTGCAGAAAACAAGGCGCAATAAAGGCAGCATGTACTTACCGGCCGGCTTTGAACATTACATGAATCAAGGCTTTGGGTATATTTCAGACTAATGCACACTGAAAAAAACTCAACTTCATTTGTAGGTTCAAGAAAGAGAGATGGTCCCACCCTGTCGGCCAGAAAACGGTAAAAACCAGGGTTGTAATTACTGTCACCAACTTCACAGAAAAATTGATGAAAAACATTGGCGAGACAGAAACCTGTCAGTTCCTTGCCGTCAATGTTCAGACTTTTGGTTGCTCATATTGACCTGCTTTTCTGCAGACTGACTACAATGGTAAAATAAAAAATTAAATAATACAATTTCAATTTCTGTACCGCAGTTTTTATGTAAATTAGATTAGCGTGCACGTTAAACACCCCAGGTGGTCGAAATTTTCGGAGGCCTCCACTACGGGTTCTCTCATAATCTTACGGTGGTTTTGGGACATGACGCCCCCCCCCCATATCAATCAAGAGTTTATGTATAATAGTTGTTGGGCGATGCCCTGCCAGCCGATTGCAGTTTTTTCCCGTTATAGCTCTTTTTTATTTCGCTCCTAATGAAGCCGTCGAGGCATCGGAGCTCGCAAGAGTTCAGGAATGCACGTAAGCACCCAAACTGCGTTCCATTTCCTCGGCAGTCATCTCTTTAACCAGCGATGAGCTTGTGGACGCGAGTATCTCGTCAAACCAGACGTGGTCGGGCCCTCGCCAATGTGGCAGCCCTTTGTTTAGCATTCTTCCAACCACACTCGTTTATTTCAAGGGCATATATTGTGTTATTTTTCTTTCTTTCAGTATTATGCCCTGATTATATTGCATACTCTGTGAATGACGAGCGTCAGCTTTTGTCAGGCACATATAATTGCTATTTAGAGGTCGGTTTGTCAGGTAGCTATATTGCACTTCCTATGCGAAGCCTTCCTGTGCGTGTATCCGACTATATCACGGGGAGTTTTGTAAGCCTTCGCAGCTATCAAGGCTGTGAGCGATCGGGGGTAACTACGTAGCTTTTTGCACCTTGCTTCATGTGAATATACATTCCCTATACACCTTGTCAACGAAGGCTACTTGAACGCTGCCTCTGGGTTGTTCTCAACATGTGGGATTCTTCAAAAACGCAGGGCTGAAGTGGTGATGTCAGCCTTCGTACTCCTGCCCAACAGACCAGAAAGAAGAGATCCTTCTCTTCGTTAAAGAGATTTATATTTACCGATGCTTGTCACGTGTTTCATCGATGGGCAAAAACCAGCAGGAGGGTGTTGCAGTCCTAGCGAGCACAACGTAACCGGGCAGTCAAAAATTGGAGGTAGAAGAAAGAAAGAATGTTCCGGAAACAAAATGAAGACGGCCACTCCACGCTGAGCTAGGAGGTATTTCCGTGGGTGCAACGGGGGGAGAAGTGTTTGCTGCAATTATCATAGTCTAGTAGATGACAGTTTTGTTGAACTCTACAGGAGTATAGAACAAAAGCCAGTGCACAATAGCGGCGACAAAGAGTTGAGTAGTTTTTCCAGTGGGACGGAGCAGATTCATTCGAGAAGTAGAGTTTGTGGTGTCACAATCTTTACTTTTATCCTGTCTCTCCTACCACCTCTTTTTTCGCAATCTTAAAAGACACCAAATTCGCCCTCTTTCATATCTGCACAGGCCTAGGCATTTCCGAACACGAAGCTGAGAGAGATAAATAATTGAGAGGGAGTATAATTACTGCGGCATATTGTGTTGTTATTTGTATTACGGCGCATGAAAGGCATCGCCGATAAACAGTGTTAGTGACGTCACTATGTTATCGTACATGCGCGAGTGGCTGGTGGGCGTATAGATTCTGGCTCTTGTTCTGTTGCTGTGTGAATCGTTGCTTTGTGCTGCAAGCATGCAGTGCCGTAAATAAAGGTGTTCTGTAAGGCCTTGGTCTTTCGCTTCTGGAGGATGCAACAAATTGTCAGACGGGAAGCCAAGGAAACAACATACCCCAACGAGTCATCGGCGGTTGTTTGTAATATATATAGCCGCCAAAGAAGTCATTGACGTGCCGAGGGTGCTTCGGGGCAAAGGAGAAAGCGGCGCGGGAAATGAGAAAGCAGCACGGGGAATGTGCACCAAGCAGAGCTAATGAGACCAAAGACGGGCACTAAAGACGTTGTGATAGGATGAATCATTTGAATTGCAGTTCTTTTTATTCAGTTGTGGTGTTGTCAGTGTGTGTTGGCAGCTCCTTCTCTCGTAGCTATAAACCGTCATTCAACCTAGCAATGGAAAAGGAGGAGGTGACCCGGGTTTCTTCATTCCATGCAACTCTTTCTATTGTAAATGTTGATGGGTGGAATCCAGAGTTCTAGTTTATAACATGGAGTTTCATATATATATGCACAAGAGGGAACTCCGGCGCTAGTGTCTGCAACGCATTGCGCTTCAGCGAGCGTGAGAATTATGGGTGGTACATCAATTTGCCTAGTCTTCGCACTTCACGTTCCTTCTAGCTTCGCGTGATTTGCAGCTGCTTTGTCATGAAACGAATATCGGCGAATGTTCAGAAGTTGCACCTTACCACGTTAATATTTAGGCTTACCATTTCAAATCGAGTCAAGAAGTTCAAGAGTATTCGTTCTTCTTTTCGAAACGAAACCAAAACACAGCAATAAACGAAGCCACAAGTGTGCTTCGCCACCGACAAGTACGAAGACTAGGCTAATCTGTGTACTGCCCATTAACACCATTGTCCCTAAACGATCGCAGCGCCGGATTCTGCTGTAGTTAGTTTTAGGAAAGTTTATGGCATATACCAGGAACTTCCGGATATTTGAAGTGGTGTATGCTGGGATGCTGTAACTCCTGCTCGATTCCTGAGTGGTAATACCTGTTTCGGGGCTCAGCCGTACGTTTCACTCGGAGACAGGAAGGATGCATCACTTCTCGCACGAATCTCTTGGCATTGATTGATTGAATTGTTTGCCTCCCGAAGCGTGGAACTCGGCACGTGCCAACACTAGGCCTGGATTGCTGGCTCGGGCTTCAGGCACACTGACATCTAGCGCCCAATACTCGCACCTCCTTGTAAGCGACATGCGTTCATGGCTGGACTTCATAAAGATGGTTTCAAGGTAGCAAGCGTTGTACCC
>NW_023612343.1:0-66137 GCF_013339725.1 Rhipicephalus microplus
TTTTGGAAACAATGCTGATTTCTACACCTAGTTTTTCATGACTTCACACGTCTACATCACACACATTTTTGCTGGCGTTACTAATAGAAATATTTAAATAAGAAATACCTCTCCTTCTTGTGCAAATTTAGAGTCCGTCTTTTCGTGCTTTTTGTATTAATCTTCTCGAGACAGTGGGTCACTTTCACAAATTTATCTAAAAAATGGGCCAGGATTTGGCAAGCACTCTCAAAAATGACAGGTAGATTGCCACTATCATCCCTTAAGAGGAAGGTATATAACAGCTGTATCTTGCCGGTAGTTAGCTACGGAGCAGAAACCTGGAGACTTACAAAGAGGGTTCAGCTTACTTTGAGGACGACTCAGGGAGCAATAGAAAGAAAAAATGGTAGGTGTAACCTAAGTGACAAGAAGAGAGCAGAGTGGATTAGGGACCAAATGAGGGTTAAGGATATGATAGTTGAAATCAAGAAGAGAAAATGGACATGGGCCGGCATGTGGCACGTAAACAGTATAACCGCTGCTCATTAAGGATAACTGACTGGATTCCCAGAGAAGGCAAGCGAGTTAGGGGGAGACAAAAGGTTAGGTGGGCAGATGAGATTAAGAAGTTGGCGGGTATAAATTGGCAGCAGCAAGCACAGGACCGGGTTAACTGGCGCAACATGGGAGAGGCCTTTGTCTTGTAGTGGACGTAGTCAGGCTGATGATGATGATGATGATGATGATGATGATGGTGGTGGTGGTGGTGGTGGTGATGATGATAAACAAAATGATGCTAAACATGAAGTCTATTTTTTGCAATTGGTAGGTATAACGGCAAGTAATATTGGAGTTGCTTAAACTAAATACTTCACTAATTTCAGCAGTAGTCGCGCAAAAGTAAACAATGGAACAATTAAGCAGCTTAAAATTGTCGCAAAGTTGCTTTATCTACGTAGGAGAATCGCCAGCAAGAGTCTCCTAACTATCTAACAAGTGACAGCGTGATCCCTCACAAAAGAGTCATTTCACTTCTAAAAAAGAGTAAGAGAACTCCCCTAGAGCGCGCCGACTCTGATTCACCAAGAAAGTCACCCGGTCTCCATGAAGGTAGTCGTATAGGTGGGAAGTCAGAACCCTCCAAAAGGAGTTAGGTATACTCTTTTTTTTTTAATGTGGAGCCACCCTTTCGTGCTTTGTGCTGAGTGCGTGAGTAATTTGATTGATTGATTGATATGTGGGGTTTAACGTCCGAAACCACTATATGATTATGAGAGACGCCGTAGTGGAGGGCTCCGGAAATTTAGACCACCTGGAGTTCTTTAACGTGCACCCAAATCTGAACACACGGGCCTACAACATTTCCGCCTCCATCGGAAATGCAGCCTCCGCAGCTGGGATTCGAACCCGCGCCCTGCGGGTCAGCAGCCAGTACCTAAGCCACTAGACCACCGCGGCGGGGCCGTGAGTAATTTGTGATGTTATGAGAATAGCACTTCTTTCAGTCAAACAAGCATGAATTGACATTTAATAAAAAAGCAAATGAATCAAATGTTTTCAAGAAATTAAACCAAAAAAAATAAAATACACCTACTTCAATATTTTTGAAAGACATCATCTTCCCATTGGGGTGCGAGTTTTTGCAGCAAACTACGTGTTGCCTTTTAAACATCGCTAATTATGCAACAGCAGATATACTATCCGCTGTCCATTTCGGAAATGCATTCACATTACGTAGCTGTCTGAAATGAAATTCCCACCGCATAAAAGCACGTTTTGGAACCGAAAATCTACCAATATGAAAACACTGTTTTAAAGTATTTGCTTTTATAGCATTGCGTAATCTTGTCGATGAACTTTAGCCTCATTTTAACAATATCGAGTACAGCAACTAGTAGCGATAACAGAATCATTGCAGCGTGTATTGTAAGGGACTAATCTCCAAGACAACCATGTTACACATGCATGCTTTAGCTTCGCCGCTGTACGCAGATATGTAGAGCCACGCACTTGAAACCTCTGGGTTCCACTTAATATGTAAATGGTTGGTCAATAATTGTTTCACCTCTATGAGAGTTCGGCGTTCTCATTAGGAAATTGAACAGTGACGCAATAGTGTTATGTCCCAATTACTAAATACGACTCTTCCGACTCCTAATTAGGCAAGTGCCCATTCATATAAAACGGCTCTGACATTTCTGTTGGCCGAAGCGATCTCCAATAACTCGCACTGCTATCATGCTTGATTGGGTAAGGTGTGCCAATTTTCCCCATCTATAATTAATCCCATTTCGGCTAATGGTACCTTATCTTTTTATGTGACATCAACATATACCCATATTTCAGCAAACTTGTGGTCTTGGGAACCTCGTGATCTTAACGCTAAGTGGCATTGCACTAATTGAGGAACCTCTCTGGTAGACGTGTTGTAGTAAGAAATGTGTACTACGCCGGCAACCTTCGCTAATTGGCAAAGCTTTTGCAGGGACCTAAGGAAGAAATATCAATGATACGATGCTCGCTGGCCAAAGTTTAAGCATTTATTATGAGCCGCTAGGCGACATCAAGAATAAAACATGTATGACGCACAGTATACGAGGTTTGAAAGTAGTTTTGTTGTTGCGTTTCATTGGATATTCGCGATGCCTGTGAATACAGGCACGCATGATGCCTGTATTCACAGGCATCATGCGTGCCAATTGAGAGAATCGGTCATGATGTGATGCACCTAATGCCGTATGTAAACCTCCGAGTCAAGATGTAGCATCAGATATCCCTGATATGCGGTAAAGGATACCTGAGGTTACCGGGCAGTGCAAAAACACAATAGATGCCGGGAATGAAATGGCCAAAGTAAAAGAAACATAAATTAATACTGAATAATCTAATGCATAGTGTACATCTCAGAAATTGCCACCTAATATTATGACACAATACAGTTGGACCTTTCAGGAGAGGAGGAAGAAAGAATATTCTGAGAAACAAAGATTGCACAGTGCCACACTTCCTTTAGACTTGGCACCACTAGTGCGAGATAAGCTGCCTCAACTTTTCATTTCCTCTTTGCCCAAGAACGTCTTGCACTTGTAACGTGACCAAACGGGCAAGGCATCATTGTTCTAGTTTGGCTTCTTTGAACGGCCCTTTTTTTGAATAACGGCCGTAAATTAGGTGCAATGGTTACCAGAAAAAAATGACTTCACATTCGTAATATTTTAGCACAAGATTTATAAAAACAAGAAAGCTTAGTAACAGTCCTACTTTGGCGTTTTATTATAGCAAGTGGGCAGCCATGGTCTTCACCAGAAAGCCAATGTCCGCTTACGGCATATAAGTGAACGGGCAACTGGTGTCATCCTGTAGGAGTCACAGGCTCTTGGGATTCATAATCGACAGAGACCTGTCTTGGACCCCACATGTCACCTACATGAAAAAGCGGCTCACTGTCATTTATCACCCATCCACGTTCATTGTCGGAAGAACTTAGGAGTATGCGTTGATTCAATGTTACACCTGTACAAGGTACATTTATTGGATTCCTATGTTGCACCCTACCTGTTATATCGAATACATGCAAAATTAACCGCACCCACTCCAAAGCATTCTAGCCAAGGCTCTTGAGATCTGTCTTGGTTTACCCGCTGCGCGTCAGAGGCTGAAACAATTGCCATTGCGCAAGACTACTTGATAATGACGCACATCACCATTGAAGCAATGCGTACTTCAGGCAATATCCTCGAAACTGTAAGACAGTTAGTGCATCGGGTGTGCATATCATGCATCATTTACGTCAAGTTATACGCCTGAGGAGAATCCGGTGTATCCTCCGTTGAGCCTGACTCTTCGAAGGGCACGTCTTACAATTCTTGGAGTGAAGAAGAAATGAAATTTGCCTTGACCAGCACGAACCCAAATGAGCCTGCTCCACTTGCCCGAAATGCACACTGACCCCATGCCGATGATTCGAGCGCAACATCTAGTTCTGGCAGTGCGGTAGTAATACCAGCTCAAGGAATAACGCTGCTGCCGGCTCTGCCAACCGAATGAGACTACTCCGCGCTGCTGAGAACCCACCATTCGCTCCCGGACGCTCAACTTCCCCACGTCGCCACCATTCTCCGTCCCTCGGGTCGCCAACCGAACCTCATGGAAGCAGAACTCTGAGTGACGCTGCTCCAGAGGCACGAGATATGACATCATCACATGTGCAAGTCCCCACCATCCTCCGCAAACGTTCTATAAGTGCTTGTTGAAGGTTTACGATCTGTTGCGCTTGTTGACGCCGGGGCTACCATTTTGTGATAAGTTGGGTAATGACGCCACTTTCCGAGTTTTTGCTGAATACCGCAAGCCCGCAACTCATCCGACCAGTCGGAAAATGTGCAGGCAGAGTGACCATTGAAGATGTCTTGCACACAATCAAGTTTCTCGTGTTGGCTACTCCCATGACGTGATACCTGGATGAAATTTTCGTCGCGCCACCACGCCACAGTTGACTGTTCACATGCGCAGGTTGAATTTTCTGTGTTTTCTGATGCCTCATCTGCCGATTCTGAGTGAACTCCCTTGGCAAGCTTAGTGTTACTTTCGACATGGATGTCCTTCTATTAGAGCCATCATTGTATGATTCTCACCGTCGATCACACTAAATGTCTGGCTCTGTCGTATTGTTCTTGCCGTCTGAAGTTTTTAGTCACTGGCCCGGTATGTCCGACATATTCCGTTCTGCCACATCACGAATGTGCGACTGGAAGTGTCGTTTGCAAACCCAACACCTGCCCTCTGACTTTACGCGCTCACGAGACGCTTGGTTGCATTCATTCTGTTGATGGCAAAGCTATGGTGCCTACTGAGTCCCACGAGAATGGTCAGCAACTTGAATTGAAATTTGTTACTGCTCTTATTACGCCAGATGACGCCTATCCGTCCCTCTATCGACAGCAAGCTTCCTCCGGATCAACTGAACAACTATAACCCATCTGCATAAATTCCTAAATTTATTTAACCTTTTTCAAAAGGCACTGCGTGCCCCGTTGAGGTGGTCTAGTGGCTAAGGTGCTCGGCTGCTTATCCGCAAGACGTGGGATCGAATCCGGCTGCGGCGGCGGCATTTTCGATGGAGGCGGAAATGTTGTAGGCCCATGTTGCTCAGATTTGGGAGCACGTGAAGGAACCCCAGGTGGTCGTAATTTCCGGAGCCGTCTACTAGGGTGTATCTCTTAATCATATGGTGCTTGGGACGTTAAGCGCCACATATCATTCGATCAATCAGTCAAAGGGCACTGTGTCAAGCGAACACCTTAGCTTTTATAATCTATACACTGGAACGCACCCTCATTTGGCAATGCCCCTAACACTTATCACCCAAAGAACGATGTGTAAGTGTGGAGCAGCTGGACGATGTGCTGCAGCACGGTGTCATCCATTACCTTCCAGCCCTTGCTCTTCACCTGTTGTGATAGTGAAGAAAAATTACGGCTCAATTAGATTTTGTGTGGACTACTGGGAACTCAACAAAATCACACGGAAAGACGTATAAAATCTTCCCTGCATCGTCGATTCTATCAATTGCCGAGAAGATGTTGACTTTGTTGAGACGTTTATTGGCGGACACTTGTCGATGATGCTTGACAGCGACAGTCAGTGCGGATACCGACTCTCTGCACGAGCTGCTCTTCTTTTTTCCTAAAAGAGCAACCCACTGGAAGGCGCTGGAGAGGACGACCCACTGTTCGAAGGCTTCGCCAGAACCACCCCGGGTACGAAGAGGGAGCCGCCTGGCGACCTAACAGCTGGTCACTATAGCGGTCGTGGTAGGCTTTGAGGCGCTCCACGTTGACAATGTCGCGCCCTCGACGGCGCATGTCCAAAGATGGTTCGATAGGTTCGATCAAGTGATTTACAGGGGAAGTACGTTTGACGACACGGTAGGGGCCTTCGTATTTGGGCAATAGTTTTTAAGATAGGCCAGTTAAAGTAGTAGGGATCGAGAGTCAGACGAGCGCTCCAGGGAGGAACGTGGGCACAGTAGTGCTGGTGTCAGCGCGAATGCCTTTTTGCCACTCTTGATCATGCGCTGTAAAGGTCTTTGCAAGTTCTCGACACTCTTCAGCAAGCTTGGCTGTAGCAGAAATAGGCGCCCACTCAGACGGATCTGACTTGTACGGAAGTATAGTGCCGATGGTGAGCGACGGGTGCCTTCCATATAATAAAAAGAAAAGTGAAAAGCCAGTAGTGCTCTGAAGGGCGGTGTTATACGCGTGAGTGGCGAAGGGCAGAATGGCATCCCAATTTGTGTGATCGGCGGCGACGTACTTGGAGAGCATGTCACCGAGCGTACGGTTGAAGCGTTCGGTGAGGCCATTCGTCTGCGGGTGGTAGCAGCAGTTTTGCGGTGAACAACGTTGCACTCTTTGAGAATGGCTTCAACGACTTCAGACAGGAAGACACGGCCTCGGTCACTGAGCAGTTCCTGGGTGGACCGTGTCGCAGAATGAATGGTTGGAGCAGGAAGGTGGCCACATCACTCGCTGTAGCCACGGGAGAGTGGCAGTTTTGGCGTATCGCGTGAGGTGGTCCACAGACAATGACCCAGCGGTTACCAGCCGACGTTAGTGGAAGTGGCCCATACAAATCGATGCCGACGCGCCCAAACGGCCTGGCAGGGCAAGGTAAAGGTTGCAGACCTACCGGCGACAGGTGCGTTGAAGTTTTGCGGCGCTGACATTCTATGCAGGAGCGAACAAATTTCTGCACGTAGCGGTACATGCCGCGCCAAAAGTAGCGTTGGCGAATGCGGTGGTAAGTCTTCGATACCCCGGAGTGCGCACATTGCTGATCAGAATGAAAGAATTCGCATATGTCAGAGCGCAGACTGCGGGTATGACTAGTAGCCACTGGCGGCCGTCACATTGTAATTGCGTCGGTGGAGGAGGTTGTCGTGAACGGCGAAATGGTGGGCTTGACGACGCAACGCGCGAGTGCATGGAGTGGATGGATCAGTCAGCAAATCTATCAGTGAGGCAATCCATGGATCCTTGCACTGTTCAGTAGCAACGGCGTGAATGGTAATAGAAGAAACGGCAAGGTGAGACGCTGAGTCGTGGGCATTGTCGTCAGGCAAGGGAGAGCGCGACAGGGGGTCGGCGTCAGCATGTTGCCTTCCATTGCGGTACAGCACGTGGATGTCGTAGCCTTGCAGACGAAGTGCCCACCGGGCGAGACGGCCTGAATGGTCTTTCAATGACGACAACCAGCATAGTACGTGATGGTCGATGACTACATCAAATGGTGACCATACAAATAAGGTCGGAACTTGGTAAGGGCCCAGACGATTGCCAGACATTCTTTCTCAGTGACGGTGTAATTATCTCGGCTTTAGTAAGCATACGGCTTGCATACGGAACGACATATTCCGGGAACCATGATTGCACTGCGCAAGGACAGCGCCGAGACCGACACCACTGGCGTCCGTGTGTACCTCTGTAGAGGCTGTAGGGTCGTAGTGGCGGAGTATGGGAGGTGACGTCAACAAACGACGGAGTGTTGTGAATGTGTCGTCACGCTGTGATGACCACGAATGGAGAGGCCTGTTACTTCCCAGGAGCTTCGTCAGCGGTGATACGATAGACGAAGTTTCGGGTGAAGCGCCGAAAGTAGAAACACAGTCCTACGAAACTGCGCAGTTCCTTGAGGGATGTCGGCTTGAGGAACTCGGTCACGGCCCGAAGCTTGGCTGTATCGGGGAGAATTCCGCCTTGGACACGACGTAGCCGAGTATTGTCAACTGCCGAGCTGCAAATCGGCACTTCTTTTGTTTCAGTTGCAGACTGGCGTCACTCAGCGTTAAAACATGCCGCAGGCGCTGAAAATGCGTGGAGAAGTCCGGAGCGAAAACGACGACGTCATCGAGGTAGCACAGGCAAGTGTGCCATTTCAGGTCACGCAGACGGTATCTATCATGCGCTCAAAGGTGGCGGGTGCATTGCACAGCCCAAACGGCATGACGTTGAATTCGTACAAGCCGCCGGAAGTGACAAAAGCGGTCTTCGGTCGAGCGTCCTCAGCCATAGGTACTTGCCAGTACCTGAGCGCAAATCGAGAGATGAAAAAAGTTCGGCTCCTTGCAGGCTGTCAATCGCGTCATCTACACGCGGTAATGGGTATACGTCCTTACGAGTGATCTTGTTGAGGCGTCGGTAGTCCACACAGAACCACACAGAACCGTCCTTCTTCGCGACGAGAACGACAGGAGACGCCCAGGGGCTGTTAGAGTGTCGAATAACATCGCGGTGAAGCATGTCGTCCACTTGCTCATTGATTACACGGCGTTCTGTGGGAGATACGCGATATAGACGTTGCAGTAGTGGTGGTTGTGCGCCTGTGTCGATGCGATGCGTAACAGTGGATGTGCGGCCGAGAGAAGGTTGAGCGACATCGAAAGAAGAGCGGAATTCTTCCAACAGGGCCAGAAGCTGGGAGCGCTGGACCGGCGTAAGGTTGTCGGCAATGGAAGGACCAAATACATCAGCGGATGATGAAACAGTTGTAGAAACAGCACTAAGCGTATTGGAACTTCGGCAGTGCGTGTCATCAGGTTGATCCATGAGTTGTTCGTCTTCGATGGTTTCCACGCTGCCGAGACATTCTCCTCGCACCAACGTAACACTGTACGGGGATGAGTTCAGAACAAAAATAGTGGTGCTGCCGTGAGTGACTTGCCCGGTCGCGCAAGGAACCAGCAAGCCTTTTCTGGTGAAAACACTATGAGATAGCGAGAGGAGTGCAGCGGTGTCGGAAAGACTGGCGCAGCAGACCGACACCGCGCGGACGAGTTTGCAGGCACTTGCGTGTCGTCTCTAACGAGTAACTTGGTTGCAGCAAAATGACTGTCGGCTGGCGTCAAAGAAGAGAATTGTGTCAGCTCTGTTTCTGCTGGTGCGCAATGAATGACGGCGTCGTGGCGGGAGAGAAAATCCCATCCAAGGATGACGTCGTGAGAGCATGAAGGAATTATGATGAATTCTACGGCATACATCACGTCCTGAATCATGAGGCGGGCTGTACACATCGCTGTAGGATGAATGCTTTGGCTGCTGACTGTACGGATCGAGAGCCCGGAAAGTGGCGTGGTCACTTTGCGCAGTTCTCGGCTAAGTTTTGTGTCTATGACGGATACGGCGGCTCCAGTATCTACAAGGGCTCCAGTATCTACCCCATCCACAAGCACGCCTATCACGTTCGATGGGCTTTCCCGAGGGCTACCGCAGTTCGACAGCGTCGAAACCCTTGCCTCGTGGACTGCGACGACTAGTTTTCCTGGTCACCTTCTAGTGGGCGTGGCCGCATCGGTGACAGGGAGCGACGTCGCGGAGAATATGAACGGCGGGTAGATGGAGCAGGGCGGGATGACGGTGACGTAGGCGGCGGTTAATCATAAAAGCGGCTCGATTGGCTGGGAAAATTGGAGGCGACCTGCGGTTGCTGCACACGATTGCAAAACGCGCTACGTCACCGACGCAACCACAAGCAAAGCAGATGGGGCGATTGTCAGCAGTGCGCCATCGGCTCGCGGGTCCCATCCATGTCGCAGAACGCGATGGGCGAACCGGCTGCTGATAAAACTGCATAGTGGGCGGCACACGGGGCACGTGGGTGACGTCGGCATATGTAGGCGGCACAGTTGCTCCGAAGGCCTGGGGCCTGGTGATGGGTTCAGTGTAACCAAGGGGGCCAGTCACAGGAATCGGTGGGGGTGGCCTGGCAACAACTTGGGCGTGACGGAGTGGTGTAGATACTGGAGGCGGCTGGTGATATTCTGGAACGACCTCCGCGATTTCCTGCTGAATGGCTCGGCGGAGGGGAAGCAGAAGTGTGCTTGACGACTGTTGAGTACGTTGCGGGGAAGCAAAAGCCACTAAAGGGACCTGGCGGGCAACTTCTTCACGCACGAATGACTTGATTTCAGCGAGCAAGGTGGTGTGGTCAGGGAGTGTTGACAAAGCCGAGAGATCAGCGTCACGTGAGGGTGGTCGACGGGTCATCGAGCGCTGCCGCTGAAGCTCCTCGTAACTTTGGCATAGTGTAATGATCTCTGCCACAGTGCGAGGGTTCTTGGCCAGGAGCATGGCGAAGGCATCGTCGGCGATGCCATTTAGAACATGGGTAATTCTGTCAGCCTCTGACATGCTTGCGTCCACTTTCTTGCACAAGTCAAGAATGTCCTTTATGTAACGTGAAGGACTCGCCAGTCTGCTGTGCTCGTTCACGTAACCGCGTTTCGGCTTGCAGCTTACGAAGGGCAGGACGGCCGAACACGTCGATGACGGCGGTTTTAAAAGCGGACCAAGTGGGGAAATCGGATGCGTGGTAGTTGTACCACATGCCGGCCACACCCGCGAGGTAGAAAACCAGGTTGCCGAGTTTACCTGCCTCGTCCCAATGATTGGGGACGCTGACACGTTCGTACATAGCGAGCCAGTCTTCGACGTCGGTGCCATCCGCGCCGGTGAAGACAGGAGGGTCGCAGATGCGGGGGGCACCGGAACATGGCGTCGGCGCAGGAGGAAGCGTTTGCTGCGCGGCGTCTTGGTGCATGGTGGAAGGCACGGTACGGGATCGAAGCTGCAAGGGCATTGAATGCTAACCGAAGGTGTTATAAGGGCACAGCACTCTCCACCAACGTGTTGAGACGTTTATTGGCGGACGATTGTCGATGATGCTTCACAGCGACAGTCAATGCAGGTACCGACTTGTTTTGTTTTGTTTTGTTTTCCTGGGATGATGGCTCATACCCACCCAGGGGGATTGGCCAAGAAAGTGTAGTGCAGTTTTTCTGTGATCATTTTAACTATGTGTAATGAATTGGTATTATAATAAGACCAATGTAAAAAAAACAACATAAAAAGAGCAAACAAAAAAAATCAAGTTGAGCAATTTTGAGATTTGAGGTGTTATGATTACCACTCAGCTGCGTTTACTTCACTCTGCCCTGGGGAGTATAATAATTTTTTTATTGAAGATCACAAAGGTATACACTTGGTTGCCTGAATATAATCGCAAACGGTATTAAAAGCATCCCTGTGGCAATGTTCCAAAACTGAGGCACCAAAGCTTAGCGCTGTTTCCGCCGTCAATCTAATTTTCAGAAATGGCATAACTAGTACCCTTTTTAGAAGTATATCGTAGCGGCGACAATACAAAAAATAATGATCTAGTGATTCCATTTCCCGCAGAATGCGCAGAGGGGTGATGTTGTCTGACCAGCTCTGTGTAGATACAGGATTAGGGGGGGGGGGACACGACATCGAAATTTAGTAATTAAGACTTCGAGCTTTCTGGACTGGCTCAGTGGGGTTGCCATGGAAACATGAGGTGGTTATAGTCTGTCCATGTAGTTACGTTTTCTATCGTATCAGTGGAGATTGCTGATTTCCGATGTCCTATTGCCGTGATATATTCAACATCTGGCAGCATGGACAAAACTGGCCCATCAAGTGCGGCTCGTGCTAAGGAATCGGCCAATTCATTTAATCTTATTCCACAGTGTTCCAGAACCCATAGTAACCTCAGGAGTTTCAACTGCGGCGGTACTAATGTTTTGAATGTGCTTAGAATTCGAGAGTTCTCTGAAGCTGTCAGAGCTGCACAAACTGAAAGAGAATCCGTCATTATGACTGCGTTGTTTGATTTGATGGAAGTTTTCGAAGAGCTAAATAATCGCCACGAGCTCCGCTTCAAAAACTGGAGTAAAACCAGTCAAGCAAATCAGAGGCAATGCCTACACCTGCCTTTTGATTATTTACGGAAGCATCTGTCGCTATTATATTTTAGTTTCTGCATGCTCCAAGTAATCTAATAATATGTATTGACTCTCTGCACGAGCTGCTCTTCTTTTTTGCTAAAAGAGCGACCCACTGGAAGGCGCTGGAGAGGACGACACACTGTTCGGAGGCTTCGCCACAACTTCTTTGATTCACTGGACTTGCGTTCGGGTGGCTAGCAGGTACCGATGGCTACAGGTGGCCATACCAAGACTGCATTCATTACAACCGATGACCTCTACAAATTCACGGTAAAGACATTTGGTCGGTGGAATGCCCGTGCTATGTTTGAACGGATGAATAACAGCATTTTAAACGGCTTAATATGACAAATGTGCCTATGATGCCTTGATAATGTCGTCTCCTTTCTTGATTTCCGTACGCACGTCAACCGCCTGCGCACAACTTTTCGGTGCCTGCAAAGGCAAACCTTAAGCTTAATCTGAAAGGTGCCGCTTCGGGACTCGCCAACTTGGCATGCTTGGCCATGTTGTGTCAATGAATGGTATTCGCCTGCACTGCAAAATCTTCGATCCATACCCTATATTCCGAAGCTGACCTCACACAAAAAAACTTCAGAGCTTCATCGGCTTCTGCTCATATTTTCATCATTTTGTCAGCAACCTTGCATCGACAATAGCCCAATGTACGCAACTATACTGGCTGGTCCAGTTAACTTTTCTTACTGGACTCCAGCATGTGACGAAGCCGTCCTTACATTGCGCCGCTTGCTTACGTCACCACCCATTCTGCACCATTACAACTCAAGTACATCCACTGAAGCGCAGACAGACACCAGTGACGTTGGTCTGGGTTCAGTACTCGCACAACGGAAGCCCGGCTTTGCAGAGTACTTCATCCCATATGCTAGGCACACAGACACGAAATAACGAATCAACTACTCAGTTACTCATAAAGAATGCTAGAAATCGTTTGGGCATTAGCAAGTTTCGTCCTTAGTGTACGGAGAGAGTTACGACGTTGTGACGAACCACCACGTACTTTGTTCGTTGGCGTCGCTAAAAGACCCTCAGATCGCGTCGGATGTTGGGCTCTGCACTTGCAAAAATTCAATTCGTGTGATTTACCGCTTCGAATGAAGGCACTTAATGCGGACGTCCTCTCACGATCACCAGTGAGATCCAGCACAGACCTGCATTAGGACGCTGAGTTTTCTATCACTGCCGTTTCCGTCTCTAACATATTATCTGAGCAGGAAAAAGATTTGTTGATTACATCTAACCTGCAATTTCTTTCTGACACTTCAACATCTGCGTACCCACGGGCTCTTTGCGGCCAAGCCACATTTTTGAGATACTTGACACAAAACAATACAGCAGAAATTACCACGTGGATAGTCGTAAATGGCTTTTGGTTATACCAAGCCACGTGCAATCTCGTGTATGTGTGAATTTTCATGCTGACCCGCAACCAGCTCACGCTGGTGTGTTGAAAACATATTACAGGATCAGCCAGCGTTACTACTGGCGTGAAATATACTCCTTTGCACCAAAATGCCTTCGGTCCTGCTCCGTATGCTAAGAACTAAAGACATCTGCCCATTCAACCGAATTACCGCAGCATCTGCTGTCACATGTGGGCTCTTCCGACCATGTTAGAATCGATCTATATGGTCTCCTTCTATACACTGTGGCTGGCAATCGATGGATAATAGTCGCCGACAGCCACCTCACGACATGCGCTGAAACAACCCCACTACGTCTGCTGGTGATCGGGACGTAGCGAACTTCGTCTTACGACACTTTGTACGGCGTCACAGTGCAACACGCGAACTTATCAGTGATCAAGGGCGTGTCTTTTTATCCGAAGTCAAGAATACCTTCGCACATGCCGCATGGTTTGGCGCACCTCTACAGCCTACCACCCGCTGAGCAATGGTCAAACTGGGTGCTTCAACAAACGCTGGAGGACATGCTAGCGATGTATATAAATTCTGACCTATTAAACTTGGATGTCGTTTTTCCATTTGTGATTTATGCGTGCAACACCGCGACGTAGTCAACCGCGAGTTTCTCGCCTTTCTTTCTTTGATATGGTAGTGAACCATGCTTCTACCTCGACTCCGTTTTGCCGTATCGTCCCGACGTCTCGTATTTGCACCCTGTTTCTGAAACTGTGCACCAGGCTGAAGAGTGTTGTCAAGTGGCCCGCTCATTCATCTTGGACAAACAAGCCTAGAAAAAAGAGTGCTACAACCATGACCGCAAGTTGAGACTTTTGCTGTAGGCTTGCTCGTCTGGTTCCAATTGCCCTTCTATTCCCCAGGTCTGTCCTCTACGTTTGCGCCCAAGCATCGCGGTGCTTATTGCATTGTCGAACGTCAATCGCATCTCACATACATGATCAAACCAGCCACGCCATCTACACGAAGGTACCGCTTCTGTTGTGAGACTGTCGACGTGAGTAGCCTCAAGCCGTATCACGATCCACTCCTACTGTCGTCACACCTGACTTTCCAAGATGGCTCGTCTTTGTCGCCGAGATATTGTAGAGAGGAAGAAGACCGTGTGCCGAAGTGAGTCATGACCTAGGCGAGCATAGCCGAGCGTGAGCTGTTAGTGCTACGACTGTGATACTTGTGGCGGCTCGTGTCGCCCACCTTTAACGTCTGTAAACCTTCTTCTTAAGGGCTACCTTTCGCCAATAAACACCGTTGCACTACAATTCAAGCTGTCACTTGTCACTACGTCCACGGCGGTAGAACATGAGGCCTTCGCGGTGCTCTACCGTATATCGCACCCCAGAGACCGAGCGAATGGGCGTTGTTTTGGTTCTCGAAACCAGCCTCACAGTGCATGCAGTCAGTTATTCGGCAAGCTTGTCACGAAACACTCTAGTACGAGATTCTCAAGCGTCATCACCACATCACGGAAAGAGGCCACGAAGTCAATATTAGGTGGCTACCTGGTCATTGTGGGATCAGTGGCGATGATTTCGCAGGCAACGTGGCTCGCACATCCACCAACAGACGCTGCAAGGCAACTTCGTTACTTGGCACGTAGTGTGTGTCTGCTGGAGTGGAACACCCCAAACATAAGAGATACAAGACTCCCCTAAGTTAACCCTCAACTGGAACTTAGAACTCCATACGGATTTTGTCGACGCGAGGCTTCACTTTTTCGTGGGCTTTGGTTGGGTGTTCCCTCCACTAAAGCATATACAACGCCCATTCGAGTAACCGAAACTGCGGAATGCGATGTCTGCGGCAACGAAGAAAACATCGATCATCAGCTGTGTCGTTACCCTCGTTTTGCTTCTGAGAGACTGAAACGTTGTGACGCGTTGTGACAATTGGATGATCGGCCATTCTTTGCAGATGTTGCTGGAGCACAGTCCTCGTCTTTCGTCGGCACCAAATTGCAGTCAAAGCCTTATAGCACTTTCAGAGCAATACGGGCCTATGGGAACGCCTTTGACTTGTTCCTTTTTTTCCTTATTTTTCTTTTCTCACATCTTTACACTCGCCTTTCCATTTTCCCAAGCGTGAGGTAGGAAATCGGGCATGAGCGTAGTTAACCTCATTGTCTTCTTTCTTGTTGTTCTTCCTTCCTTGTATCATTGTTGTAATAAAGGCAATTAAGTAAAGAAAAATCGGCGGATCCCAAAGTAGAGTAAGAATCGATGACATGCGAAGCACGAATGAGAAATGTTGAAAAGTCACTTTAAAATTAGCACAACGTTATGAGGTGGACGTAAATGATGCCGTACATAACTTCCGTGTCATGATTATCATGTTTGGATGTGTCGTTTGCCTTTGTCATCTATTCACGTCACGTGATACCAAATTTAGTACATGTGGATCAGTCTTATACTTTGTCATCTATTCACGTCGCGTAACACCGAATTTGCTATATGTGGAGCTAGCGAAACGGCCGCGAGCGCATGATGAAGGGCCAATATACTCCAACGTAGCATCGACGTGCGCGCATGCTGCGGACAGTGACGCTACGTTAAGAAAACGTGAGCAATCTATAGTCTGACTCCAGGCGTGACCAGAGTGCATCGGCGTGGCCCGACGGCAAGGGGCGCCAAATGCGACATGCTGCATTTCGCGCCGATGTGTTACCCAGACAACACTGCGTCTTCCTTATTTTCGTGACGGAGGGACGCCGAATGCGCTGAAACGCGCATGCGTGAAGGCAACTCAGCGCGGCGCACACCTGCGAGTATGTGGCAAGACCGGCGCTTGGCTTGGCAACGCCGGCGTGACGCCACAGAATAAACGCCAGCGAGCACCCGCACAGCATCACGTCGAAATGTAATGGCACTTTGACATTTGCATGTAGTCATGTTCTTACATGACACGCATCTCATGATTATCATGTTTGCACCAGTCACATACCTTCGCATCCATTGGCTCACGTAATGCGAAGTGTGGCATTTGTGAAGCTAATGACACGGCCACGAGCGCATCAGTGTGACATGTAGTCATGTTTTTACATGACGCGCATGTCGTGATTATCATGTTTCGAGGTGTCATTTGTCTATGTCTCCGTATTGATGTGCGGCATACAAAATTATTACCGCCTGCGCACCATGCCTTAGCAAGGCTTGGCATTCCCGCCGATGCTGTTATTGGAGGGCAGTAAATGTGTCGGGGAGCCTGTGTTTGCAAACAGTGAAAAGGAGCTCTCCAATCTCATAAGTTGCTCTCAATTTGTCCGTGTTGGTCTTAACGATAATTTCATGTCATGCTGTAAATTCTGCTATAGCGCAAACAAATCAAGGCTCTTTTTACCTGTAACACCGCCATATTTTGCTAATCGCTCAATGTAGATATTTTTTCGTCATATACTTTGAAAAAGTATTGAGGGTAGCGTTACAAATACATGCTTCGGCTAATTGGCATTACATTTAGTTAAGATCTTAATATGACTGCCTCCCTCCACAGCCCGCTACTTTAGACAATGATGCCATGGGTCATTTTTTATGGGCGAAGCTCATTAAGCCATGGGTCGTGCGTGCGCGATGTATCTAGTAGAGTAGTAGTAGATGTAGTGCGTCCTAGTAGCACGTAGCCACCTCCACAGCCGAACTAGAGAAGGAGCACGTGCGCACTATTTAAATTGAAAAAGAAACCCACGCACATTAACTATAAATCAAATAGATAGCTGTTTCTTATGAAATAACTTACATAGACGAGTATTGGTGACTTAATCTCTAATAAACTTTGCCTTGGATTTGATGCCTATGAATGAAAAAAAAACTAGTATAGGAAGAATGCACTTTGAGAACTATCTCACGAGAAAAGTTGCCACGTTGAACTCGCTGGATGTAACCTCTATAGTTTTAGTAAGGTGTAACGAGACAATTATTGGACTCGATGATGTCAATGAGGAAGTGTACCCGGGACACTTGGGGACGGCATTAAGCTCCCATAGTAGAGTACCGAGTACTCTAAATCGTTAACCACTTTTTCTAAACACACAGGTGTGACAAAGGTTGGGCTGCAGTGCCATGAACTAGCGGCTGTGAATGGTGGGAACTAGACGCGAAGCGCAGGCCGTAAGAGAGTGTGCGCGTGCCGCTCTTCTAGTCCACCAGTGCCACCTTTCTTTTAGTCCTCTGAATGTCCGCTGGATTGCGATACTTTTATGTGATGAATATATGATGAAAAAAGGCGAGATGGCGGTACTTGGAGTGTTCACTAGATAGACGGACTGATGGACAGGAGAAATGATAGAGAGACAGACAAATGCACGGAAGGACGAACGGACGCACGAACGAATGGTGGCACAGATGGATGCGCGGACGGGTGGCAGCAATAACGCACGGATGGGCGGCAGCGCAGATGGATTAGGATGCTTCGCCCCACTCATCATCATGCACCCCATGGATATGCTAGATGTTTAGGGGCGAAGCTCTTATAGCGGCACCCGTTCGTCCCCTGTAGTATGTAACAAGTATAACATTTTGACTCCAAGGTGGTGCCGGGGAGAGACTTCTTCTGTGCGTTGTGAACAATAAAAAATAGTGCTCAATGTACATGTCAATGGCTGCTAATGGGGAATGAGAGACAGGAGCATTCGGCTTTTAGTTAACGCGCAGGCTGCGACCCATTAGCAGCCATTAGCATGTACATTGAGCACTATTTGACAAGAAAGGGTTGCTACGTATACTAGATGAGTGTAACCTCCTTAGCTTTAAAGTTAAGTTGAGACCTTAACATGACTGCCCTCCCTCCACAGCACGCTACTGTAGACAATGATGCCATGGGTCATTTTTTATGGGCGAAGCCAATTAAGCCATCGGTCGTTCGTCCGCGATGTATCTAGTAGAGTAGTAGTAGATGTAGTGCGTCGTAGTAGCACGTAGCCACCTCCACAGCCGGACTAGAGAAAGAGCACGTGCGCACTTATTTAAATTGAAAAGGAAACCCACGCACGTTAACTATAAATCAAATAAAAAGAAAGCTGTTTCTCATGAAATAACTTACATAGACGAGAATTGGTAACTTAAACTTTAATAAACTTTGCCTTGGATTTGATGCTTAATAATAAAAAAAAACTAGTATCAGAAGAATGCACGTTGAGAACTATCTCACGAGAAAAGTTGCCACGTTGAACTCGCTGAATGTAACCTCAGTAATTTTAGTAAGGTGTAACGAGACAATTATTGGACGCGATGATGTTCAATTGAGGAAGTGTCCCCTGGACACTTGGGGACGGCTTTAAGCTCTCCCATAGTAGAGTACCGAGTTCTTTAAATCGTTAACCACTTTTTTCTAAACACACAAGTGTAACGATGATGGGGCCGCAGTGCCATCAACTAGCGGCTGTGAAAGGTGGGAACTAGACATGAAGCGCAGGCTGTAATAGAGGTTGCGCGTGCCGCTCTTCTAGTCCGGCAGTGCCACCTTTCTTTTAGTCCTCTGAATGTCCACTGGATTGCGATACTTTTATGCGATGAATATATGATAAAACAAGGCGAGATTGGGGGGACTTGGAGCGTTCACTAGATAGACAGACTGATGGACAGGAGAAATGATAGTGTGACAGAGAAATGCACGGAAGGACGAACGGACGCACGAACGAATGGTCGCACAGATGGACGCGCGGATGGGTGGAAGCAATAACGAACGGATGGACGACAGCGCAGACGGAATATAGCATGCTCCGCCCCACTCATCATCATGCACCCAGTGGATATGCTAGATTTTGTTCTTTTCTTTCTCCGCGTTATTAACAGCAGAAGGCAAACGTAGGTTGCATTGGATGAAACGCATGTGACGTTACACATGGAAAAATATAAAATATGCCAGACATGGACCATGCTATGCGCTTTGACGAAACAAAGAACACGCGCAGCTTTCGGTCGTTTTGGTTGGGAATTCGGCCATAGATAAGATATTTACCATGTTTTCAAAGTTTTGCCACCTCTTCGGCACGCAGAAACATTGTTGGTTAGCAGAGGGTTACCAGTAAACAAAACGATGCATTCAACATGTAACACGCTTCCATTACACGCAGCAAAAATTTTTCAAAAACATATCACGCATTTTATACAGACACCATAGCTGAGACAATTACGATAAAACGTCCTTATTCTGTAGCTCATGAGCTAAACTGTTACTTCAATGTAACTGCAGTATATAATTTCGCTACAATGTATATTCTATAGTCGGTAGTGCCTCCCCGGCATATGTCCGATACACCGCAAAGGCGACGTTTTTTATTAAGCTGCAAGCTTTTTGCGTTTTTAAATTAAAGCCAATGTTTTTACGAGAACGACAGAAAGTCATTTCGAAGTATACTTTAACGCCGAGGATAAAATCGGAAACTTGAAAGCAGGGTTGACTTTACATCGCTCAAACTTTTAGATGTTCTAACTATGTGTGGGACTCGGAAAATAGTGAACCACGAAGTATCACTGACGGTGACGAATATCTGCTCATTTCCACAAGGGATCTTCCAAAGAAGCGTGTCGGAACCACTGAAATATTCTAGTAATTCACCAAGAATAGATAGATGAAAGTTGGTAACTGCCTCTTCTGTAACTTCAAACATAAGGGCCACACAAAAACTACCGAACGTAAAACGTCGTATTGCGGTATAGGTGATAACAGAGAAAACAAAATGCAAAACATAACTGTGACCCACATAGAATCCGCAAAATGTCTATGCCTGTGGTCATTGAGAAAATACGCCGCCTCGTTTCCCATCGCACTGGTGAGGGTGTTATTGAATTATTCATGCACGTTTTTCGCATACGCTGTCTTTATTTTCCCGTATCAACGTTTTTTGTAATCAACATATTTTATTCGTGAACTCTAGGCGACGGTTTTGCGCCTTTTCCGGCGATTCTTTTCTCCCATGAAGGCATGTCCTGAAATATGAATTCTATATTACACTCTTTGAGGAATTTGAATAGCAATGATTTCTATTTTGTTTTTGTTTTTCTCGTTTTCATTGAATTTCGCACCAGGGATGGCATTTTTGAAATCTTTCGTGGCAACGGGTATGTCTGGCGGAGTGAGATTGCTATATATATATTCATTTTATTTTGCAGCGTTTGCATAAGCAAGTGAATTTACAACGTCATTCCCTACGTTACGCAGATAGCAAGGATTCAATTCTTCCGAGCTTCCTCGACTTCTTCTCGACCTGTCTTCCAGTGAGAATAATACAGCCTTTGAGGAAAACGCCGAGCAGCATCAGTGAAGTCTCCACGCATGCATGCTACAGGGTTCGTTTTCCTTCTTTTTTAACTATCATACAATGTATACACCCTGAAGAAAAACACCAATATCACGGGGCGTTGAAATTTTGATTAAATACTGATGTAACGATGAAATTTTGATTTAAGAAACTGGCGTTCTTTCTCTAGTTTAGGTATGCGTTAGGTGCTGTGTTCACAACATAAATGATTCTTTAAAAAAACGTACGTTTTCCGTGCACAAGATGGGTGATCTGCCTTCAAAGTAGCCGACAGTTCTGGGTCAAAAGCTGTTCCACCATCTCATGAGAGGTTACTGTTTTCTTATTTGAAAACCGCGCTGAGTCACAGTTGCTTGTAGGCTGTTCTCTGAAAGCTTTTTTTTTTGCAAATTTTTTATGTACTTTGTTCGTCACGAATTCACAAAGATATACAAGAGTCACACCCCACTTCAATACAAGCAAATTAGCAGCGACTTAATGAAAGGCGCAATGTTTTACTTACAAGAAAATGCATTTGCTTGGTGTTATTTGTTGCTGCTTTAAGAACGCCTTATATTGTCACCGCTGTAAAAAAAGAGGCTCTGCTACCCTTTTTTTATTAGACATGGAATTGATTCAATAAAGTAGCTTATTGCCTCCCGCATTGACCACCGCAAACATATTTAGAAGCCGACCTGAACGAGCGCCGCTGCAGAAATTTGCCAAGCGCTGCAATTGCATTCTCTTTTCTCTCGTTTAGACGAAAGTGCATGAAGCTAAGCTAGAAGTATTGGCACGGTGGACGGGCACCTGGTGCCATTGAGCACTTTTTTTTCCTTTAGGGGCGAAACTTTTTATAGCGGACATGGTTCGTCCCTCGTAGCTATTGTAGTGTGTAACCAGTATAACGTTTTGACCCCCCAGACGGTGCCGGCGATAGATTCATTCTGTGCGTCGTTGAACAACAAAAGATAATGCTGAATGTACATGCCAATGGCTGCTAAGGGGAAATGAGAGACAGGAGAATTCGGCTTTTAGTTAACGCGCACGCTGCGAAATTTTTTTATTGTTAAACAACGCACAGAGGACAAGAAAGGGTTGCTACGTTATACTCGCTGGGCGTAAGCTCCCAGGTTTTAGAAAGGTTAGCGAGCGTTGGGTCGGAGTGCCATGAATACAGTGAACTAGTATACACCATGAACTCGAGGTGGTTAAAGGTGGGAAGTAGACACGAAGCGCAAGCCGTAAGAAAGTGTGCATGTGCCACCTCTCGTTTTAGTCCTTGGAATGTCCGCTGCATGGCGGTGCTTCTATATGAGGAATATATGAAGAAAAGATGCGAGATGGTGGCACTTGGAGTGTTGAATAGATGGACGAACGGACACACAGAGAGATGCACGGATGGACGCATGAACAGACGCACGCACGGACGGGCGGATGGACGGTAACGCAGACGGATGCATGCACGGACGGAAGCAAAAATGAATTGACAGACGAATGCTTCGCCCTCCTCTTCATCTTCACTCCGTGGATATGCTGCCATTTTTTTCTTCGAATGCGGTGCTTTTCAGTTCAATCGAACTGGTCCTGCGTATGTACTTTTCGTGCGTCATTTTCCGCTTCAGGATTGTGCTAAATGTTGCGAGCGAGTTGCCGTTCTACGCGTGACCTCAAAATTGGTTGCTATAGCATTCATTCCTTCAACGTTACGGCACAAAAATGCATAATGAACACTCAACTACCTCTGTGAAGCCACGTTTCACTTTTTTGTTCTGCCGATTCCTCTAACAGAAAGACCAGTCAAGTATTTTTAACACGATAGCGTTGAAGAGCTCAGGCGTCGGTGTCGGTGTCGGCGTCATTAGTTGTGGACACAAAATCATCCCCTTATGCGTGACAGACAAATTCAGAACGATGCAAATAAATACATAAACGACAAAAAATTCAGAAGGCGAGTGAAGACTAAACCAGTGTTCTGTGGGTCCCAGTGCGGATAGAATCCAGGTTGTTTGCGTAGAAAGCGGATGTCCCACCACACGGCCATGTCTCTGCTTGTGGAAACAGTGAAAAGAACTTCCTATGCGTGGAAATGCAGTGAAAGAAGCTTTCATGTTTCACAAACACGCGCGTGCTATATACATGCTTCAAAATGCAACATGAAATATTGCAGTAATAAGGCGTGGTACAAGCACCCAATGTCAACGGACGTCGAAATAAGAGATTATCATAATAGCTCCGTGGTTGAAAGCTAGAAAACAACTACAAAAGGTGCACACGCCACTGCGTGAATTCTCTTAAACGCAAAGTCTTAACGCTCAAAGGTTTCATGCACTAAGGTTTTGATGCACGCACATAGAAACAGGATGTCGCTATTGCGTTAAACTCCTAAAGGAAAAGATTCTGGGTCCCCTAATTTTTTATTAGTTCCTAAGTATGTACGCTACTCCAACACATCAGCCATTCATTATGTCAGTAGGCTCCGAAAAGAGAGGGTACGGTTATTTATGAGATAGTGTAATTTATCAAGCACGACAACCTTTGGAAATAAAACTTTATCAGTCAGCATATTTATCCTAGTGTCACTGCTTCCTTTTGCAATGTTGGCCTACATAAGGCGGCTGTTCATTTTAAAAACATTTACGAATGAATCAGGCAATACCCGTTATTGTTCTTAACGATGAAACTTTATCGGTCAGCCTATTTATCCTAGTGTCACTGCTTCTTTTTGCAACTTTGGCCTACATAAGGCGGCTGTTCATTAAAAAAAGTATTTACGAATGAATTAAGCAATACCCGTTATTGTTCTCCTTAACGATGATTGCAGTAGTAAATATAGGGGCCGTTCGAAACTCATCATTTAGTTGACAGCAGCTATCACAAAGAAACGCTGTTCTCCAAGTAAGTAGTCAAGCCACTATAGGCAAGTGTAGCACAATGCTTTATTATTTCACAAAATACCATTTGTTTGCTTCAGTATATCTACACCGTGAAATAACACATAACAAAAATACCTAACATGCCTAATGTTTTTTTTTTGAAGGCGCACGAGTGTGCAGGCATGTGTACGATTGTGCGTGCGGGCTCTTCAATGAACCTACACATACGCCAGTGTGGCTTGAACATAGCCGAAAGTTTATTTTAGGAACTCTTGTTTCGCCTTCTGTTTTGTTCTTCTCGTTGATCGAAGTAAAAGTGCCTAAAATATTTATCCTTTGCGCAACTGGGAAAAGGCTGACAATTTGTGCCGTAGAAAGCCTGGGAAGTGAGCGCGTGTGCGCGTACTGGGACTCGTTGCGCCGTATCAATCGGATGCTTCGGCAATCGATCATCATTTGCGCGTAAGTAAGACAGATCAGAGATTAGAGCGAAATCTCGTGTTTGTTGCGTTCACGCATTTTATCACTCTGGCATCGTATATGTGTCTGAGAAGTTAGAGATAGTCGACTCACATGCATATTTTGTTGCGTTAAAATGGCGAGCCGCGTTAGTCTTTCTGCCATATGTATGCCTCGCTTTTTCTTCTGCACACCCTGTAACGTGGTACTCAACGTTATGACCCAAGTTCGGCTCGGTGTGTCGGAAATTCTCAGCAGATATGCTACTTTGATAGCGCTTGGGATCACTGACTTACACGTTCCAGATATTTTAAAATGCAGTTTCCTAATAATTGCATAACAGACACAAGCTTGCTATCTCGAACTTCAAATTATGAGAACTGAAACGCATGGGAAGTGTCGTGAAACGTAGTACAGTGCTTCTCATTGTCTTTAAAAAAAGTATTAGCACTGTGACACGAGGTTTGTCGTGAAATGCGTGTCTGTGTTAAACCATTTATACTCCTAAATTCTGTTATTTCAACAATCTTCTTTTATTTTTACAAATGTTAACATAAATTTACTAACATGTAGCAACAAAATCACACAAGTCTATTGTTTGTACTTGTTCAATGAGCCCTTTTTGTCGAACTGTTTTTTAGCCTACAAAATACAGCGTCAAGAACATGCCATACATTTTTGTTCGAACGACTGCAAGAGAACATAAATTTTGCGTGTGCCCGCACTGGCCTGTAACTTAGGGCTACAATGTAGTGCTTGGAGCTCAACTTTAAATCAGGAGCTTTTAAGTCGTATATTAGATGTCGGGTGCTTGTGGAGTGAAATTTTGACAAAACCTGCAAATTATTCATTTTCAATTTTTTTTCAAGTTATTCGCTTCAAATTTGCATTTACTCCTACTGAAAATTCCGCCTGTGCCGGCAATCGAAGGTACGCCAGCATGCAGAGCAGGGTAGTGCCATACATAGTCAGGCATCTTGGCTGGCCCCTCACAGCATCTACTAAAGTCAGACACAACTGAAGCTGTTCAGTTGGCCCCGTGCTCAGAACCGAAATGCAGGAACCATTCACATACGCGACCAAATAAATAGTCCCAGTGTTGCCCTCAACAGTGTTCTCGAAAGGTGGCGCACAGGCTTTCCGGCTTATTACGTCAGTCAGGAGTGAGTGCCCGTCGGTGCAGACTTGTGCATCCGCCTTTGAGGTAAAAATGCCCGTGACTTCTTGAAGGCGTATCTGACTGTACGTATCACAGTACTCTTCCCAGCCTATTTGCTTCGCATAGGTGTCGGAGGTTGGCCACTAAATAAAAAAAAAACAAAAATAGCATTTGTTTCGCACATGTATACCAAAGTGTGTGCGTATGTGCGTGTGTGTGTACGTGCGTGCGTGCGTGTGTGTGTGTGTGTGTTTGCAGTATTAGAAGGATGTATAACTGTGGATATATCAGAATACTGACTGTAAAATACAAGTTGGCATGCACTATTTGGTGTTTTCTATAAAGTAGTCTGCGGAGTGTATTTCTCTGAATTCGTTCTTTGTCAAAGTGATTCAAGCATACTATGCTTGTCTATTATAACAAAAAATGAATTCAACTAGATGAATGCACTTGGCTTTGCTTCAAACAATAATTATCCAGCTATTGCATGGAATAGGTCAGAACGGCTTTTAGCGTAATTATCTTATTTCAATGCATGCGATAATGATACTATTCCGAAATGCCTCGAAATATATTAGGGATAAACCCGTGTACTGTACAAGGTGAGCAAGCGTTAAAGAACACTAGCTGCATTGAAGCTTCTGGTGCCCGGCACCTGCTCTTAATCGAATTTGTCAGACGTTAACCTGCAGATATTATTAACATGACAGGGCTCACAGCAGAAAGCAAACCTTGTATTCCAGTCGGAACTTCCATGATACCATTGTGCCAAGATTTGTGGAAAAAATTGGCAGCTCCATAAGCGTCAATGAAGGGCTTAACAAATCTTTTATGCAATTTCTTTGGTTGTTGAAAAGAAGCTGCCGCGGAAAGAAAGTCATTATACCCGAGCTAGGAAGCAAAGAACGAAATAAGAAGCAACGCAGTAGACCCTAATCATTTTTGTAGGTCAGCTGAAAGGAAAGTTTCGTCTCCTAAATTATTTAGCACCTTTTTCCTCCCTTGATGTTACTGGCAACAACAGACTAAACGGCGTTCGGTCCCCACTTCCACAAACATTATAAAACATAGTGACCTGGAGGAATAACAGCGACGATGTTTCTGCCAGTCACGGCTTCGTTTCTTATTCTTGTCTCTTTTCTTCCGTGGTTTCAATGCGGTTTAAGAAAAGCTGTAAAGCAGGTACATCATAGGGGTATACAGCTAAGCCTTTATTGTGTTAGGGAAGCGCCATGGCTACCCTCGTTCTCATTTTCTTTGTGCTGTCCCGTTCCTGCTAAGTGGAAAGTCTGCCTGCACTAAAAACTCGCGAAAGTAACTTAGTGCTGTGCAGGCTCTCTATCGCTGGCCTGACTTGTAATTTCAAGCATGTGTGCCCTTGTAGGGCATATACCACGTTCAGGAAGATAACCGAAGCTACACGTAAACAACATTAGGAATCGAAAAAACCGCTTACTCATTGTGGCTGGATTTGTATCGAACACGGCTAAATGCACCAATGTGACGTCCATATGTGATTTTAGTACAAGCTTCTCTCCGTAAATCAATAGAATAACAAGAAAGAATTAGACAGATATTACGTATGTTGGGAAATGATGTTTTACGAAGCATGCGTATAGGGAAGGTGACTGAGTTGTAATGTTGTTATTAATCGAAACGTTGTAAACTCACGCTAAATATTTGCACAAATGCTGTACGCACAGATATATGTTGAACAGTCGCATATGTTTTATATACCCCGTCATTTACAGTTGCGTAACGTTACCAATATCAACATGGGTAATAACAACAAATACGTAGCGCTTGTGCTCGTGAGGATGGTAGCCCTGGACACTGCTACATATACCAACTTCAGCGATGGCGCCTAAAACTACAATCGACAATAACCGGAAGTGACCGCTGTGTCGTAGGAATGCAATAGTAATGTTGATAAATTTCTATATGAAACACCACAATCACAATCAACGTATTACGAACATTACACAGTAAGCCGAAATTCGGCAAAGTCAGACTAACTGCAGTCGTTAAACCAACGAACGAATGGTTGGTCCAACAGGGGCTAACTGAGTGACAGTGCATGCCATCGTGCGTAAATGCCCGGCAATGAAGGGACCAACGGGGAGGGTAACTGCGCCGCGATCGGCTTCCGTCGATGCTGCACTGCAATGCTTGACTGGGTGAGCTATCACGAAAATGAGATATATTGGCTATACGCCACTGTGAAAGTAAAGAACTATGAAATGAATAGAAGATGTTATGAGAAGGAAGTTCAACACGAAGTCAAGGCACACAGCAAGCGCTCTCGCGTTCCCACCATGCCGGCACGGGCGGGCTTAAAACAAGTGAAAGTGTCCGAGCACGGGGAAGGCGGATAACCAGCTCCAGTGTGCTGAATTAGAACTACGAAAAACACTGATGGCACTAATAAAAGCAAGCTGTTCGTCAGAGGTCGTGTAACCACTAAGGCACCGGCCCCAACTTCAGAGATATATAGAAAAAGCAGGCTTCGTACGACATCGGTATGAAGCTGGCTGCCGGTGTGAGGGCATTGCTTGCACGCGTGAAGAAAACGTGACAAACGTCGCTTGCAATTTCTTTCGCAGTAATTAATGTGTCATGCAATAAAGCTCAGATAAAAGTATGTATTTTTCTCCATGCGACAATCGTTGCCAAACATCAAGCGTGAAGGTGATCGCGGATACAACTGTGGCTGGTGGTACACAGCCAGCGAAGAATAAAGAACCGTGCCGGCGAATGGCCTCGTCGCCATAAGTACACACATATATCTGCATCACTCCGTAATACACCGCGAAGAGTGGAAACATACCTATTGTTCATTCATGACTATAAAATAATGACGACAAAAATTCCACGCGAGCCGCATGTTCCAATCGCCGGTGGTCGTTTAGCCGCACTCGTCGTAAGCCTAGCGACGTTGTCGGCAAGCCGGCACGGTGGCATCGGCGGGCCATCAGGTTGCTTCGCTGGCTTTCCTGCATAAGCGCCGCTGCTATGTTTGTGTTTGCGGACTCGTGCATCAGCACTGCGAACGCTGGTTCGGCTGACATGATCGAATGCCAGCTGATAGTTCGTATTCTTGGACTGGAGGGATGTTGAAGAAGATCGGTGCGCTTCGGTGCTACGAATCAGCCCACGTAAGTTTTCACGTTACGGTGTCAATGTTGATTGTTTTTTTAGGCCGAGCGGAAGTCGCCCACCGGCACAATATGGGAGGTCAAAATACTGTGTTATATATAACGGGTAGTTTGTTCAGTGTAGTGCAGCACGGGCGGTCAGTGCTTGCGTTGCTTTAATTTGAAATAATAGTGCGTAATATATGTGTGAGTGTTGGATTACCAATATACTGCGTTCTTCAGAGCTGATCAAATTGGAATAAACATAAAATATACTCCACTAATGCGGGATCGCCGTTTTTTTTTTGCATTTGTACAGATGGTTCAACTGCTAGTCCTACTGGAGCATTCTACGAGGACCAACATTGAAACCAGTAGAGTAAGTGCTAGGGGGTAACAGTTGGACCCTTGCAGTTGCTTCACCAGTTAGTCAAAATTGGTTTAAAATCTGTGGCAGCACGTTTAGTCCCCTTCAAGACAAATGGAATACCCCAGTTTAGTCCTTTTCGGCTTAAATTGTAAGGTCTATTTTAAAAGTTGTTGCGAGGCCGGGCCTGGTTCTGTGGTAGAATAATTGATTGTCACTCATAGTTCCGGGGTTCAATTCCTGCTAGTACTTTTTTGGGTCTACACAGCCGATGTCAGCTTTTACTTCATGCTCTCACTCTAAAATTACCAATTTCTGTTCTGCCGGTTCCTGGGTAGATATAAACTGTCAATCACCTGCACTATATACCCGCATACCTGCGGCTCATACGCGCCCATGGTATATTGGGTACATGTGTCGGGTGGAAAGCGGTAAATGACGTACGTGACGCGACTGTCACGTTATTTTTGTCATGACTAGCAAGTCATAATCGTGAAACCATCTTACCCTCTCATACTACTACTACTTTTGGTTGACCCCGAGATAAGGGGTTGATCATGAGATACCTGTGACCTGGGCAGCTAGATAGATAAGTAGACAGTCGCTAAAAGTCACTGCAATGCTTCACATGTAGAAGTATGCGGGCAGCGTTCTTTCAACCAACGGATATGCATCTACGAGCATGCTCACAAATGGCGTTATAGAAATAGTTTGCGTACGGACGCATGTTCTAGACGCATGTTGCAGGACGCATGTTCCAGACAAAATAAAAGTGATTACGCTGACATTTGCGGAAAAGCAGGCGTACTATACTACCAGTTGCTAACAACGTCTATACTAATCAGAACCACCTGCGGTATTTCAACTGAGTGGTTGGAAGAAATATTGTAAAGAGGTGGCCTGAAACGCAAAGAAAATACAACTTCACAGAGAACGTCTAAACTCACAGTTTCAAAGGCTTTTGCGAAATATAACAAAAAAAAGGCAGCGTAAAAGGTTGTTATGAAGAGCGTAATATGAAGAATGTTTTTTTTTTCATCCAATTGGGCCATTTATTGGAAACCTTTCGAAGTCAGGTTTTGGTGATCTTTGAGAACAAAATTTACGTCTAGGCGTCATCTAAAGTGTCACTGAGGCGAATAGTTACAAAAATTTATTTAAACAATTGCAAGAAGAATGGAATTATTGAATTGATGGAAATTGGTCCCACAGTCCACTTTCGCTATAATAAACTTCAATGTAGTTTTTCTAAGTAGTTTTTCTTAACTGAATGGTCACCAAACCAAATATCTACTAGAATAAGGACGTCGTTGTGCTCAGCAGTATTTTAACGAAGGAGTGAAATACAATTTAATTTAGAAATAGTTCTTGATTTTTATATCAACTGCCATTCCCAAACACAACAAGACAAAGCTGCTCAGATTCTCTGCGTTTCGGTGCATGGCCTCTGGCACAGCCTGTTGCAGCGAGACATGAAGTTTCACAATCTTCTGATAAATCGTACAGGCTCGGTCAGCGATAACAAGATTTGAACCAGCCTCAGCCATTACAAATTCATTGTTATACTCTTGTTCTTTCGGTTTTGGATGAGCGCGGTAAACAAATTCTAAGTTTGATAGCTCTGCGCAGGTATTGAACCCCGTGCGGCCATGTTTCATCAGCGGCGCGTGCACAATAGATGTCGCACAGCCGCAGACTGAATAATTGATTAATATGTGGTGTTGAACGTTCGAAAACCACCATATAAGATTATGAGAGACGCCGCAGTGGAGGGCTCCAGGAATTTCGGCCACCTAACTCTGAGCCTACAACATTTTCGCCTCCATCAGAAATGCAGCCGCCACAGCCGGGATTCAATCCCGCGACCTGCGAGCCAGCAGCCGAGTACCTTAGCCACTAGACCACCGCGGCGTGGTGCATAGCCGCCGATGAACGGGCGATTTGGGGGTGGCATGAATCGGCAACGCAAGTGCTGATCAGCGCAAAGCTTCATTGAATTGATCTCAAAAAGGAGCCTGGTCCGCAAATCAAGATCGTTCGATTGAAATATCCGCTGTTCTTTTGACTTTTGCATAGAGTGCATAGTAAAGCCACCGGGGATTTCTAAACGTTTGTTAATTTGAAATATTTGTTATACAGGCATTCTTACGAGTTAGAACTTTTTGTATTAATGGGTGCTAGTTCTTGACAGTTCGTGGCTTATGTTATTTTTTTTCCCATCGGAAGGATAAAAGTGGCAAGTATTTTGAGATATTCATCATCAAATTTAAAGGTGATATCGAAACTGACCACACTCGACACGCAGAAAACACAACCACCTTTCTAAGCAAAATCGAAACTTTCATGCTGAGAGAATGTGCAAATGAGAATCAAGGTGCTTCAGAATCTAGGGGGGGGGGGGGGCGATAAGTCGTGCGAAAAACAGAATTACGACGGTCATCTTTTGCGTGTGCCGTGTGGCACTTATTTGTATCTTTATTAAATTATCATGAAGGGCGCAATTTTTTCGGCTGTCTGCAACAATGAGCAGTGTAATGAGCAGGTTGTTCCAGATTTTATCTTGTTCAGAGGAAACAAGCTACTGCGTTTTTTTTTTTTTGGCGCACCACCCCCAAGACACAGTTTAACAACAACTGTCACACACAAACAGATATAGGTTGATCTGCTGGTGCTAAAGAGATTCCTTGCAGATATCCACAGCTAGATAAAGTCGCGACCCTCTTTTATTAGGCGAGGACCTTGCACTTATCTGTAGCTCCTTGCTTAAGTTTTTTTTGTTTTACCGGGTCGTTCGAACTGAAGCTATCATGACCGTTCGGCTTCCGAGAAAAATGCTCCGTTTTTAATCTGTGAGCGTATATTGCACAGCTGTTACATCGTGTCTATGTTTTCTTGTTTTATGTGCCACTGAAATACATTTGGTATACCGAATAGTTGTACTCGCCTGAAGTGCTGTTACTTGTATGCAATGAGCTTCCTTGTTTTAATCACCAAACATTGACAGCTCATAAGGCCCCAAGTAAGATGGACGTGGCAGCCATTATTTTTTGGTGGGTACGGCTTTACTTATAGGGAATTATTTCCACTCTAGCATTTTTTAGGGGCGAAGCTCCTAAAGCGGCACTCGTTCGTCCCTCGTAGTCGTAATCGATGTCGTAGTCTGTAACCAGTGTTAGATTTTGACCTGTGAGGTGGTGCCGGTGGGAGATTTCTTCTGTGCTTTGTTGAACAAAAAACAAATCGCGGCGTACGCGTTAACCAAAAGCCGAATGCTCCTGTCTCTCATTCCCCATGAGCAGCCATTGGCATGTACATTGAGCACTATCTGACAAGAAAGCGTAGCTACGTTATACTCGCTGGGTGTAACCTCCTTAGCTTTAAAAAGGTTTAGCGAGCGTTGAGCCGCAGTGCCATGAATACAATGAACTAGTACATACCATGAACTCGAGGTGGTTGAAGGTGGGAAGTAAATACGAAGCGCAAGCCGTAAGAAAGTGAGCGTGTGCCGCCTCTCGTTCAGTCCCGGGAATGTCCACCGGATGGCGGTGCTTCTGTATGCGGAATATACGATGAAAAGATGGTGGTACTTGGAGCGTTGACTACATGGACGAACGGACACACTGACAGATGCATGGACGGACGCATGGATGGCTGCACGGACGGATGGACGCATGGACGGACCCAAGGGCGGATACATTGATGAACGCAGGGGCGGACACACGAACAGACGCACGCACGGACGGGCGAATAGACGCACAGACGGTCGCATGGACGGACGGAAGCAAGAACGAATGGACGGACACATGCTTCGCCCCACTCTTCATGATTCATCCCGTGGATATTCTGCCGTTTTTTTATTTGCAATTAGTTTATAAATTTTACAACGTCATATCCATAATTGAAAAATGTCAGCGGAGCAGTGGTGGATTCCGGCATAAAACCCTTTCGCGATAAAAGAAGAAACGCTTGCCTATCTTCCTAGTATAAAAGGAAAGAGATGGACAATGTGCGCGTTTAGAAAAATGTATTGTCAGAGACGGCAGATGTCAATTTTATTCAACCTTTTACACAGTGTGCTCCTGCATGACTTCTCAATAGATTCGAATGGAGAACCAGAAACGCTCCCATACGGTACTTTTCAAAACCACAATACTTGCTCAAGATAAACAGCTGCTTGCTCTTGTATACATTACAGGCGTTTTCGGTAAAGTGGTGTCCACTGCAAGAAGCATCGATTAGGTTGTTTTCCATTGCAAGATTTTAGCTAGAGCGACTGAACACCACCAGTCGTGCCTAAATTATTTCAAAAATGCTTCCCAAAAGTGCACATAAACAATTACAGGCCCCTGGGCGCGTGTTTAATGATGGTAGGTGCGGAGGTGGGAGTAATTAGCAAAACACAATATAGAACAAATTGCAGAACATTTTACTCTGCGAGTGCATGAGAAAAGGTGAACATTTTTAGAAGCCTATTTCTTTATGAGACAGGAGCAAATTAATATTCCTTCGGCCAATGAAAGCACGGGAGATATTATTTTCAGTGTTTTGAGTGCAGTGTAGGTATTATGGTATAGATTCAGATGAATTATTGTCGACAAAAAGTCACCTTTTGCGTGAGTGGGCCACCACAAGCTTCGAATGACGCGTACAATGCTTCACCTATTCAGCTACGAATAAAGACGCTTCCCGGTCCACTTCAATGGAAGTTTCTCAGCGTGTAGCCAATTCACACAAGCGCTGAACAGTTCCAATTGTTCCGAAGGCGGCGAGTGTTGCACATGATGATGATGATGATGGTGATGATGAACCTTCAGCTTTGCTTGCACTCGCCCTCAAAGGGGGATCAGCCAAGAACCGGGCGGCAGGATCATCAAGTGTGCTAATTCACATCTTTTTGCCAGAGGTGGTCACGTGCCGCGTGATTTTTCCATGTAGTGGCAGCAGCCCAATAAACTCACGTGTGCTGCTCTAAGGCGTTATTTCTGTGCTGCAAAGGGCCTTGCTAGAAAGGAACGAAAGACAATGAACTTTGTCGCGAGTTTGCTTGTCACCTACACCTATCACGTGCCACATAATGCCCTGGCTCTGAAAAAAAAAAAGGCTTTTCCTCCTCACCACTTTGGCCACCAGTAGCACTGGGTAACTCTTCCACGATTTACGCACACAAAAGTATCCAGTAAGTGGAAGGAGCTCTGTAAACCACCGAAGCTCAATTACTTAAGCGTCCTTAATTTCGATGAAAGCCAATATGCGTCCAGTGTACTGTGAGTTGTCGGCTCACGTTAAAGGATACCAACAAGGGGGTTGAAACTGCAGAAGCGTTCACTATGGCGTCTCTTGTATTCTTATGGGGGTTTTGGCACGTAATTCTCCAGGTAAAATTATCGTCATTATTATTATTATTATTATTATATTGCCAAAGCGTCCGGTACGTTAATAAAAGGCCGTGGGTTCTGAATTCATAGAGAGAAAGTTTGATTTCCCGTATATTTAAGATTAATCAAATTTACGCCACAAGTACTACGTCAGAGTTCAAATTAACAGCTAGTGTCACCTACGCTTGCCTTGGCCTAATAGGCAGTTGGGACAATTTTGTACTGCGCATTTTGCAAATTCAGATGGTCAGCAAAGCTGTTCATCACTTACTGCTCATCATAGCGGAGATTTGTAAAGAATTGATTTGTGTTAAAGGTCAGGATGTCACTCAGCCAATCAACACGGTTATAAAATTTGGTTTTGTTGGAAACCAATAAACATTGAACAGGCTACGCTACAAGCCAGCGTAATTACCTTACTTAAAATGAACATACTCGCTAGATATATTAGTATTATCATTTTTAAATAAACCCTGAAGAATGTCATCAATTCTCGAACGACAGCTTCGTCAAAGTTCTCAGAAAACGGGTGAATCATGTCATGCTTCACCTGAAATCCTTTACTGCTATAAAAAAACCAACAGTCGTGTTTAACTTGTGAAGCCCAGCTGCCTCCGAAAGCTCTAGGACAAGATGGCTTATTCTTATTTCTCATACCTAGTCGATCTTGAGTGTAATAAATAACTATAGAAGGCAAAATTACGAAGTGATTTGGAGAGTGTGGTGCTGAGTAAAATGACGAAACGGCCCATGTAAAGTAGCAACATGGGTTGTCGCGTAACCTGTGGAGCATTTTCTGGTACGATTCCTCTGTTACAGCAATAAATATCCTGTTTAAAGAATTATATATCTTGTTTGTTGGTACGTAATACAATTTTAGAGCGCTGCTAGAGAGGTAATCAATACGTAAGCTAAGATCCCAAAGACAGTTCACCGCTCTGAGAGTTTTGCGATGTAGAACAAGATGATGCAGGATTCCCAAATGGGCAACACTGTTTTTGACGCTTTCTGCACCCAAATAGCCTAAACAAAAATACTTTTTAGGGGCAAAGCTTCTTAAAGCTGCATCCGTTTGAAACTCGTTGAAGTGCGTAACCAGTCATACGTTTTGACCTGCAAGGTGGTGCCGGTAAGCGATTTTTTCTGTGCGTTGTTGAACAATAAAACATTCGCAGCGTGAGCATTAACCAAAGCCTAATTCTCCTGTTTTCATTCCCCATTACAGTCATTGGCATGTACATTGAGCACTATCTGACAAGTAAGGGTTGCTACGTTATACTCGCTGGGCGTAACCTCTTTAGTTTTAGAAAGGTTTAGCAAGCGTTGGACCGCAGTGCCATGAATACAGTGAATTAGTATATACCATGAACTCGAGGTGGTTAAAGGTGGGAAGTAGACACGAAGCGAAGGCCGGATTCTCCCGTCTCTCATTCCCCATCAGCAGCCTTTGGCATCTACATTGAGCACTATCTGACAAGAAGGGGTTGCTACGTTACATTCGCTGGTCGTAACCTCCTTGGTTTTAGAGAGGTTTAGCGAGCGTTGGGCCGCAGTGCCATGAATACAGTCAACTAGTATATACTATGAACTCGAGGTGGTTAAAGGTGGGAAGTAGACACGAAGCGCAAGCTGTAAGAAAGTGTGCGTGCGCCACCTCTCTTTAGTCTTTGGAATGTCCACTGGATAGTGGTGCTTCTATATGCGGAATATATGATGAAAAAATGCGAGATGGTGGTACTTGGAGTGTTGACTAGATGGACTAACGGACACTTAAACAGATGCATGGACGGACGCACGGATGGCTGCACAGACGGATGGACGCATGGACGGACGCAGGGGTTGATGCAAGGAAAAACGCAGCGACGGACGCACGGATGCACATGCAGACGCACGAACAGACGCACGCACGGATGGAGGATGGACGCATGGAGGTCACACAGACGGACGCATGAACGAACGAATGAAGAAAGGAATGGACGGACGGATGCTTCGCCCCACTCTCAATCATTGTTCCCGTGAATATGCCGTCATTTTTTGAAGGGCGTGGTGCTTTATGTTCGATGCCTGCTAGAAAGCAAAAGGCCCGAATTCCCCATGGCCTGCAATCTGTCCACCGATAAGTTGTTTCTTTTTCTCAAGATCGCGCTACCGTAAAAAGGGGAGCCATACTTTTTTGTTACTGAAAACCACCCCTATGAGGGGCTGTTTACAGGCAGAGGAGATGCGGGCTGTTATAGATCAACAACAGAAAAAAGCCTACAAGAGCACCATTGAAATAGCATAGAGAAATGGCAAGAGATTATGTCTCAATTACAGTGGTAATGGCTGCGGGCGCCGGGGCTGCTGCAGTCGAAACATATGGCTGCCCACTCTCAAGACTTAGTCACGTACGCTGGAAAGGAAGCCTCGTACGAAGGTCTAATAAGGGAGACAAAGTGAAAATCCGTTCACGGGTATCTCGAGGAAAACACAGTTACCGAGTGGCAGTGGGTTTAAGAGATCATGCGCAGAAAAATAGGACCAGCTTCAAGTCTTAAATACATACAAAATAAAATCGCAAACGGGACATTAAAATTGATTGATATGTGGTGTTTAATGTTCCAAAACTAGCATATGATTATGAGAGACGCCGTAATGGAGGGCTCCGGAAATTTTGACAACCTGCAGTTCTTTAACGTGCACCCAATTCTGAGCACACGGGCCTACAGAATTCTGCCTCCTAAGCAAATTAACCACTGCATCCGGGATTGAATCCCACGACCTGCGGGTCAGTAGCCGAGTACCTTAGCGACGAGACCACCGCGGCGGGGCACGGGACATTAAAACGTATTCCGAGGTATTTGTGGTATAGTGCGAATGTTTGATGCCGAATTGCAGCATAGAAAATAATTTCTAGGTAAACAACAAAAAAACAAAAAATTTGCAGCTCCCACGTACAGTGGGAATCAATGATATGCGAAGCACGAATGAGGAATTTTGATATGTCACTGTAATATCAGAGAGATCCTACGAGGTGGAGGTAAGTGATGCCGTACAAGAATTACGTGTCATGATTATTATGTTTGAATGGTGTGTTTACCTTCGTCACATATTCACTATCACGTGATACCAAATTTAGTGTATGTGGAGCTATAAAAACGGCCACGAGCACGCTAAGAGCGTGGTATGTTGTCATTTTCCTAAATGACACGCTTGTCAGCATTATCATGTTGACAGCATTCATATACTTTCGTCATTCGTTGACGTATGATTGATTAATATGTGGAGTTTAACGTCCCAAAACACTATTTGATTAGGGACGCTGTAGTGGAGGGCTCCGAAAATTTCGACCACCTGGGTTTCTTTTACGTGCACCCAAATATGAGCACACGGGCCTACAACATTTCCGCCTCCATCGCAAAGGCAGCCGCAGCAGCCGCGATTCGATCCCGCGACCTGCGGGTCAGCAGCGAGTACCTTAGCCACTAAACCACCGGGCGGGGCTCATTCATTGACGTAATGTAACACCAACTGTGGTATATGTGGAGTTAGCGAAATGGGCGCGAAAGGCCAATATACTCCAAATTAGCGTTTGACGCTCGCGCTTGCTGGGCCTAGTGACGCTACGTTAGCAAAACGCGAGCACTTGTTAAAGTCTGACGCCAGGCGCTACCGGCGCGACCAGCGTCCGTCAGCACGGCCCGATAAGAACCTGCGCGAAATGTGACATGGTGCATTTCGCGCCTATGGCCAACGCCTCCTCTAGAAAGATGACTGAAGAATGGCTCGCACTCCCAGGCGGAGTTGGCCTGCCTTCAGTTTTAAACAATCTCCGCACGGTGGAGCTCGCGACCGACACTATATCAAGTTCAGTTAGGGCTGTCACGGTGTATGGACGTGTTTTTCGAGCACTCCGGATCGACTGCGCAGATAAGTGTTTTTGCATGTTTTGAGCTTGTCTTTATAATTATAAGGCAGCGTTGAAATCTTCGTAGCACTAATTTTATGGTACGGCTTTTTCGGAGGCCAGTCACCAGGTATTTATTAGTTTAGTGCGTGGTGTGTGTGTTTGAAATTTTTTTGTTTTTTGCCGCCCCGTGGGGGAGGTGCGCGTACATTGAACACGCAAATTTTGTAGTAGAGCTTAGACTTTCTTTTTTCGTAGTGCACGGTTCGAGTTTAGTAATTATCGAGTATAGGGACAATTGGTGTCAGAAAGAACATAGTTAAAAAGACTGTAAAGTGTTCATGGATGTGGAGGTGGGTTTGAAAGTGGACTCAAGCGTAGAAGCGGATGTTGAAGGGGCTGACGCGAAGTGTAGGCAATGTGAGGTCGAGGAAAAAATGGAGAAAATGAGGTTGCCCAAAGTGAACTGCTGGTGAGAATCGATGAGCTCGAGACTGCGTTGGCGACAGAGCAAGAGAAAACGAGGGCAATGGGAGAAAAACTGAAGTCCACCGAGGAAGCACTAGTGAAGCTGAACAAAAAGCTGCCTACGGAGAGAACAGTAGACAACCCGGCAACCAGAACGGTGGAGAAGGAAGCACAAGCAGTTTGGAAAAAAACAGGTTTAGCCGTTCAATTGGTCGCAAGGCCCAGCTTTATGCGAGGTAGTGGTGGGCTGCGAGGGGACAAAGAAAGCTGGCGTCACAGGTGCAAGTAGCCCCCAGGTGCAGGACGCTCCAGCTGAAAAGTCACAGCATGTGATAATAGCCGGGGACTCGAATTTAAATCGATGCACAGAAGCCATCAAGAGAGGGTAAGAGGTGACAAGAGGGTTGCAGTAGGGGGCGTTCCCAGGACGCAAGCTTGAAGCAGTCATGAGGCAAGCGAGCGCAAAACTCCAAACTACAGCTGATAGACGAAACCTCGTGATAATTTCAGGGCGGTTTAAACGATATCTTAAATGAAGATACAGCAGGACTAGCAGCCACACTGGCAAAAGGTGTCCATGACATGCGCGCCACTTCTCCTAAGGTACAGGTAGTGATATGCACGATACCGCGAAGGTACCGGTGCGTGATAGCAACCTGCAAAGAGCGGTTGTCAACGCAACCAAGAGATATGGCGGGATGAGTCGAGAGAAAGGCTTTGAGTGGTGGAAATAAACAGAGAGGTGCACAGGTGGGGTGGTTTTCATCGAGACAGAATTCACTTTGATGGCCGACTAGGTCATGAGGTGGTTGGCGACTTGCAGGACGCGCGTAGCTTTTTTGAGGGGCAAGCGAGCCCTTCTGGGGTGCAGGATAGCTAGTAACGAGGAAACAACCAGGGAGGCTCTTCGACAGGTGTTATGGACAGATACGATTCCAAAGTGGCACCAACGTCAAAGATAGGTAGAGTCCGGGGCCTAAATAGACGTAGCCACGAGCGCTGAGCCCATTCAGACATAGGGTATATTAACATGCAGGGTGGTAGGAACAGGCTGAAGTGGGAAGAGATAGAAGAACAGCTAAGGGAAGAGAGGCCGATGGTATACGGTTTGTAAGAAACACATCTCAGGGACATAGAACAACCTCCGAACAATCCTGACTACGCGTGGGAATATTGTAATAAACAGAAGGCAGCAGAAATGGGGGTGGTATTGGGGCATTCATTCATAAATGTACAGACTGGCAAAGGATCAAGCAGGAGTGCAAGGAACATTTATGGCTGAAAGGGAAAGTGGCAGGTCAAATGACACTCCTTGGTTTCGTGTACTTGTGGACGGGAGCAAAGGCCAGTGAGGAAAACCAGGCAATGGTAGAGTGTATATCAAAACCCATTCAGGAGTTAGGAAGAGAGTGAGAGATAATTATACTAGGAGATATGAATGCGCACATAGAAGATATAGATGGGTATACCAACCCGACAGGCAAAATGATCATGGATATGTGTGAAAGGCTGGATTTCATCATTTGCACAGTACCGAGAAGTGTGAAGGGCAAATGACATGGGAGGTAGGAAGGCTGCAGTCGACGATATATTATGCACTGATGTCCATAGGATGTATGATAAGCTCAGGAGAATGCACATAGATAAGGTGGCTCCAGAGTCTGGATAGTGATCACAAACGTATCAAGCTAAGTTTTGAAAGAGTCGTGAAAGTGGGGAAGGAGACAAGATGAGCAACTACAGGAAAATTTTTATTCAGAAAGGCAAATTGAAATAGCCACTAAACAAATTGACAAAGTAATCACGGAGGATAATAAGATAGTGTGGACACACATGAATCTAATTAGACTCTTTGAGCTAGAGCTTGCTAAGACGCGTAACAAGTCACCCCGGAAAAGAAGACACAAACCCAAAAGTTGGTGGGATGAGGAAGTTAAGAGAGCCATAGCAAAACGTCAGGAAGCCTCTAGGGAACACAGACATGCTAAGCAGCGGGGTGAACCGCCAGATGATGTTGAAAGAAATGGGAAACCTTTCTAAGCTGTAAACGGCTGCATCCCTTCTGATGGATTAGAAGAAAGGGAGCTCAGTGGCTGGCAGAAGTACATGAAAAGATAGAAAGGCAGCTGCGAAATTTTGGAACCATCTAAACTCCCTAAGAATGAGACGAGCCTAGAGCAGAGTTTTATAACTACAGCCCAAGGTGCCAAGCTAGAAGGGACGAAGCTATTGAATATAAGAGCAAGGGTGACAGAAAAGTTTCAACAAAGAAGTACTTTATGCACCACAATATACAAGGACGAATCAAGTAGTGCAATGGCTACATTTTCACATTGAGAGTGGGAAAGGGCTGAGAAAAAGGTTCCTAGTAGTACATCAACAGGCCCAGATGGCATTCCAATAAGGCTGACAAAGACATTAGGTCCGAAGTCTAAGCAGGCTTTGAGAGAGCAGTGAGCCAAATAATAATAATCGATGGTGAAGTTCTGATGGATGGAAACTTAGCAGGATGAGCATGATCTATAAGGAAAGGGGGACAAAGCTGACATAACAACTACCGTCCTATAACAGTGACATCATTGTTCTACAGGCTGGCGATGCACATTATAAAGGAAAGACGGCAGGCATGGATAGAAGATGAGGGGGTGCCGGGGAACTGCAGAATGGGTTTCGGAAACACAGGAGGTTGGAAGACAATCTGTTCTCACTGACGCAGTGCATCGAAATAGCAGAAAAGGAACACAGGCCCCTGTGGCTAGCATTCTTGGATATCAAGGGAGCGTACGATAGCGTGGTTCAAGAGGAATTGTGGGGAATACTGGACACTCTAGGCGTGGAACATGTAGTCACTAATCTTTTAAAAAGAGAGAGAGAGAGAGAGATAAAGATGCAAGGAAAGGCAGGGAGGTTGACCAGACGCGCATCCGGTTTGCTACCTGCACTGGGAAAGGGGTAAAGGAGAGAAAAGAGGTTGCAGAAAGATGAGAAGGTACACAATCACGAGCACACTCGGGGAGCACACACAGTCTACAGGCGGTCGCTCAGGTTTGTGGACTTAAGGTAAAGTAGCAGTGCTTTAGTTGCTTTCTGTGCCACTGAGGCAGATGCCCAAGGTCCTAGTATCTTCTGCACACAAAATGGTCCGGGGTCAAGTCGATTCAAACCATCCGGAGCTGGCATCGCTGTGTGTCGTAGCAAGCGCAGCTGCACAGGACGTGTCGATGGTCTCTTCAGCTCCGCAGTAGTCGCATGTAGGAGTGTCTGCCATATCATTGCGAAAAGAGTACACCTTTGTAAATGCAACACCCAACCAAAGGCGGCATAACAGTGTCGCATCGGAGCGGGAAAGTTGTGATGGTAGCTTTAGCTTGAGGGAAGGATCCAGTTCATAAAATTGACACCTTTGGAAGCTGGTAGATGACCAGAACGTGCGTGTGAGATCTCGAGCCAGCAGGTAAAGTTGTCTTGATGCATCATTTCTTGATAGAGGAATCGGAACTACACTGGTTTCTTGATGGGCTGAGCGGGCTGAATCATCGGCTAATTGATTTCCGGTAATACCGATATGACCAGGCAGGCATTGATATAATATCATGCCCTCGTGCTAGAGCTTCATGATGGCAATGTCTTATTTCTTGTACAAGTTGGTCATGACTCCTCCTACGCATGGCAGACTGCAAACTCTGAAGCGCTGCCTTCGAATCACAGAATATGACCCATTTTCCTGGACGTTCTTGAACGAGATATTGTAAAGCAGCCCTTATAGCAGCAAGCTCTGATGCCGTAGATGTAGTCATATGCGACAACTTAAACTTGATTGTCATTTCTGCAGCCGGAATTACAGCGGCACCTGATGAGCTGCTGGATGAGACGGACCCATCATTGTATATCTGCGTTGGTCTAAGTAAAACTCATGTAATAATAGCAGTGTTGCTTGCTTCAATGCTACTCTGGAGTGACTGCTTTTCTTTTGATTCCCGGAATTTCTGGACGTACTTGCGGCTGGTCGAGGCACCACAAAGTACATGCCATTCTCGCAGCTGGCGTATATCCTGATGGAATGCTCTTTAGGTGCTTGGCTAGACGTCTGAAAACGTAGCACGTGGTCTTCCGGAAGGTAGAAGGGCCAAGTGGTGGTCGGGGACACGGCTAGCATGTCGAATGTGCGCTCTGAGGCAATCCACAACTATATATGTCCTGACCGGATGGTCTTTGGCAAGCATGATTGTGGCATAAGTAGAAGCGCATCGGGGCAGTCCTAGGCAGATACGCAGTGCCTGACCCTGCAACTCTCCAATGAATGAGTATTCGATTGCAAGTGTTAGTCAGTACCGGCAAGCTGTAGCGCAATAGACCCAGAAATAGGGCCCTGTACAGCTGTAGCATGGAGGCCACAGAAGTTCCCCACGCTTTACCGCACAAGAATTTCATGATATGCACAATAGATAGCAGTCTCTTCTTCAAGTACGCACAATGTGGGCACCACGAAGACTTGTGTCGATTATTATGCCCAGGAAACGATGCGTTCGTGCATATTTGACACTCTGCCCATTGATGTAAACAGGGTATGGCGTCAATGGTTTGCGTGTAAACGCCATCAACGCGTACTTCACAGTATATATATTTAGGCCTTGTTTCTGAAGGTAGGCTGTTGTGAGGGTTGCTGCCCGCTGTATTCGTGCACGCACCTGAGGGCGAGTAACTGCAGCACTCCAGAGGCAAATCATCGGTATATGGATAGGCACACCGACTTTGGCAGAACCTTCACCAGACCGATGAGGGCCGCATTGAACATGTGGGGCTTAAAACACCTCCCTGAGGTACTCCGCAGTAGTGTAATGTTGGGCAGTTGTACCCTCATATGTTTGTACAAAGAAACCCCTGCCAGTTATATAATATTTTATCCATTGAAACATTCGTCACCAATGCCCATTGCTGCGAGACAAGTGAGGATGGCATCGTGAGCCACATTATCATATGCACCCTTCACGTCAAGTAAGAGTGCCACTGATATGCGCTTGCGACATTTTTCTTGTTGAACAAATGTCGATAAGTCAAGGACACAGTGTTGCGTAGCCACCTCCGAAATCCCGCCGCTGACCTCCACTGTTGCGTACGACGACCGATCCCGCCGAAGCCACCACTGTTGCGAAAGACGGCGACGCCAACACGGCCCCGGAGGCGCCACTGCTTTCAACTCCGCCGGAAGGTCACCAGCCGTTTGGTAGCGTATGTTTATCAGCTCGCGACTGCTTCTGCGCAGAGCTGATAAGACGAGCGGACGAGACGACGGTGAGTTAAACAAGGTTTATGTACAGCATATTTACAGAGGCGTTACAATTTCGGCACTGGGGCCGACAGAGACTCGAAGAGCCGAGCTCTTCTCTCTAACACATAGGTCAGTCCTTTCGCCTAAGACCGCTGACTCACACACATGTCGGCACTCCGACACGGGGACGCCTCTCACATAGGACCGCCGATCGCGACGCGCCGCAGGGCTTCTTTTATTTACACCGGGTCCAACCAAAATGTCCAATCAGAAGCGCCGCTGGTCGTCCGGGCAGATTCCGCCAATGGGGCCGCCGCGCCATGCGTCAGACCACCTGACACGAGGACGCCGGCTCGCTGTCACGTGCGCAACTGACTCACTGCACGTGGGCCAGAGAGCGCCGCGCGTGTTCACGCCGTCGAGATCGCGCCAGGCGACTGCGGGCTGGCCTTGACCCAGATTGCCTTTTTCAGAGGCACGGACGTTTGACGAGGACTCGCTGGCATAACAGCACCCCCGCCGCCAGACAATGCACCGGAAAGACGAGCTGCTTCCACGGGGCTCGGATGTCAGGTGCGCTCGTTCGCCAGGTCCCTCCAGGTTCGCCTCCAGGGCCATGGGGAGACTACAGCTCCAGACTGTTCCGGGAACACATCCCATTTTGACGACGGATCCCAGCTCCACTGGCTTGTCGCCACAACTTGTGACCAGCTTCACTCGTCTCTTCTGACCATCTTCGGTTTCAGCACTTGTCGATGGTTCTGCAACTTGCTAAGAACGGTCGACAACAGACAACACACGACACACGCAAGTGCCTTCGGTCACCCGACAGAACACCAGACAAAGTATAGTACAACATATACCTATCTACGTGTCTATCGGAATTTTGTTCCCTCTACATCAAGAGGCACATGTGGGACAAGACTCTTAAAATGACAACTCAATTTTTTTTCCACGTACAACAACGTAACGAATTAGAATACCACAAAGTTGGCCCCTTGAGATCACTCTGAACGAGAGCGCTCAGCCCCAGGATCGTGATAGGAGGTCAAAATTTTCCCCGAATCGCCCAGCAGCGAGAAAACACACGAAAGGTTGAGACGTTACTAGCTGACCGCACTGCCTCAATGCACCTGCATTCAGCAAGCTTTCAACTTTCCACCTTGCTTTTTCTTTTCTTTAGCGAACACGTCAAAGTTCGCCTGTGGAGCAACATGCTCCACCTCAGTACAGCAGCCCCGCCACCTTCTCAACGGCGACGATACCTATGCGGCAACCAAGAGCGGGCTCACACGTTGCGACGTTGCACAGGGGAACAACGATACGGCTTGCTACTGATTGACTCCTCACCGCTTAGCTCGATATCGTGTTCGATCACCTCATGTTTCCGGGGCGGTCCGAAAACACGTCTCAAACTCGGAACCACTCGTTCTCAGGTCCTCTTTCTCAAGGTCCTCCTTCACTTAAGCTAGGCTCTAGGTTTATCTGCTCCAAATTACTTTCGATCCCCTTCGATCACCTCACTAGAACTCAAATTTTCTGCTCCCTCTTCCTCTGAAGCCTTCAGCAGATGATTACTACCGCTTGATGTTGAACATTGGTTTCATCAAGTTGTAAATTTTGTTCTGCCGCCTTCCTACTTGCACCTCATAAGTTGTATCGCAAGGCTTCGATAATACTGTGGCGGGCCCTTCCCAATCAACCTCAAGCTTGGTTCCTTTTGGGTGGCTGCAGCCGCATTACCTGATTATCAACTTCAAAAGCGCGCTTCTTCCCCGATTTCTCGTAGTGCTTCCTTCGACAGCACTTTTTGCCGCGTTTTTCTGGCTTTCCACGAGCGCTTCAATTTGGCTTTCCACTAGCGCTTCAATCGAGAGATCCTCACTCTGCCCTCGAATGAGCTGTCTCTCGATCAACTCTCGGCAGCTCGCTCCAACTTTCCGCTACAGGCGAGAGCGTTGCAACCCTTCTCGCTCTGACTCAATGGCGCCACGTCGTCTCCCCAGCGCATACCGCGCCGGCCGCTCCCGCGACGGGCCGCTCGCGTGACTGCTCACATGACTCATGCGGAAAATTTCCTTTCTGGTGGTTCCGTCGACCCGCCGACAGGTCACTTGAGAGTTCACCGCATGGAACCAAGTCAAGCTTCCGCGAAAGCTTTCGCGCTTGCGATCGCGTGGGAGCCATGCACGCTAAGTTGGGGAAGAACGATTTGCCCTGCTCTTTGGAAGCTGCTCCGAGTTGTTGGAGAAAAGATAAGAAAAACGACCATATCAGCGCGGCAGACACAGCCGCTTCGGTGCAAGCTTACCGAACGGCCTTCAATGACAACGGGTGGCGATTGTAAGCGAACACTCTGCTCCTCGGCGACTTGCCTGATCCACGCGCATTCTCCTGTGAAGTCATCCGGAGACACCAATGAAGGATGGACAACGTCCATGGTTGCCGCTGAGTCTCTAAGTGCTCGGCACGTTTCTCATTGACCCTATTTCTTGGAGATACGGCTCCAACAACCGCATGTTTTTTTCTGATTCTCGGATCGTTGCGAAGGCAAACTTTTCCTGACAGTTTCTCGCGATGTGCCCTTCCTTTTTACAGTTGTAGCAGATTAGCGGCTTCCGTTTGTTTTCCGGTTCTAATGCCTGTGTGGTAGAAACCTCACTCGATTTCTCCGCTTCTGTTTGCCCTTCCCCTACACTGTCCTTCGTAAGAGACGGGTCCTTCTTGAAATTACGGTGCGGAGCGGGTTTCCGTTGATCAGGTTTCCTTGAAAAGCCCTCTTTCCTTTCATCCTTTTCAACGCGCGCTGCCCTGCTATGCAACTTTCGGCGAGTATAATACTCCTCAGCTAACTCAGCTGCCTTGTTTAACTGTACGTCCCAAGTCTGTCCTGCAGCCAAAGTTTGACATCCTCCTCGATGCAGCGGTAGAATTGCTCCAATGCAACGCATTCCACCACTTTATCGCGGTCGTCATAAACACCTTCGCCCTTGAGCCATTCAATCAAATCGGCTTTAAGACGAAACGCGAAGTCAACGTGTGACTCATTCCCCTTTTCAGCATACCGGAACCTTTGCCTGAAAGCCTCGGGTGACAACTTATAACGTCTCAAGAGCACTTCCTTAACCTCGTCATAGCTCTCAAACGCTTCCCTCGACAAGCAAGTTATCGCGTCGGACACTTCGCCGGGAAGAAGAGCTAGCAGGTTCCGCGCCCAAAGAGACCGCTCCAAAGCATTTCGCTCACAGACGTGTTCAAACTTGACGAGATACTTCGCCATGTCCTCGCCTACTACGAACGGTGGCAGTTGATCCCGAATTCTAATACCGCTGACCTGAATCGTCGGAGAAGCTGCGCTAGGCGCCTGCGAACACTGTAGGATTGCCAATTCTATCGTTTCATCTCGGCGCTCCTGTCTCTCGGCCTCCTCGCGCTCGCGACGTTCGCGCCTTTCAGCTCTTCACGTTCGCGAGCTTCTCGCCTTTCTTCACGTTCGCGAGCTTCGCGCCTTTCTTCACGTTCGCGAGCTTCGCGCCTTTCAGCCTCCTCCCGTTCGCGAGCTTCTACTTCTCGCCTTTCAGCCTCCTCACGGCGTGCTTTGATATCCACCCAGGCCTCATCGACTTCCTCAGCCGACACTCCCTCATCCTTCATGATCTCAAGGATCGCTTGCTTTCGTTTCGCACGGCCCAAAGTAATGCCGAGTTCCTCACAAATTTCGATGAGTTCCTTCACTTTAAGGTTCTCCATCGTTCACACTAGCCTCTTGCTGTTTGCCCCTGTTAAGAATCTACTTGCCGTACCCACTATAAGCCTACTAGCAAGACGCGCAAGCAATTTTTCACACTCCCGTGTTTACCCCCTCCGCATTAACTTTGGTTTCAAAACGCTTCGACTTGGCTTGAAACGATCAAAGCTCACTTCAATGCTTCACACAGCCCTTCTCTAACTACTACAACCTGAGCTAGAGTAGTCTGGTGAACTGAGGGGAAAACATCAGGCACTCACCGCATCGATGTCGCTGGCGCCGGCCGATCCCGCAGCTGCCAACGACTGTTGCGTAGCCACCTCCGAAATCCCGCCGCTGACCTCCACTGTTGCGTACGACGGACCGATCACGCCGAAGCCACCCTGTTGCGAAAGACGGCGACGCCAACACGGCCCCGGAGGCGCCACTGCTTTCAACTCCGCCGGGAAGGTCACCCCGTTTGGTAGCGTATGTTTATCAGCTCGCGACTGCCTCGCGTAGAGCTGATAAGACGAGCGGACGAGACGACGGTGAGTTAAACAAGGTTTATGTACAGCATATTTACAGAGGCGTTACAATTTCGGCACTGGGGCCGACAGAGACTCGAAGAGCCGAGCTCTTCTCTCTAACACATAGGTCAGTCTTTCGCCTAAGTCCGCTGACTCACACACATGTCGGCACTCCGACACGGGGACGCCTCTCACATAGGACCGCCGATCGCGACGCGCCGCAGGGCTTCTTTTATTTACACCGGGTCCAACCAAAATGTCCAATCAGAAGCGCCGCTGGTCGTCCGGCAGATTCCGCCAATGGGGCCGCCGCGCCATGCGTCAGACCACCTGACGAGGACGCCGGCTCGCTGTCACGTGCGCAACTGACTCACTGCACGTGGCGAGAGAGGCGCCGCGCGTGTTCACGCCGTTGAGATGTTCGCGTCGGGCGGACTGCGGCTGGCCTTGACCCAGATTGCTTTTTTCCGAGGCACGGACGTTTGACGGGGACCGCTGGCATAACAACAGTCAATGGAGGAGCGTCCCCCACGAAAGCCTGCCATGCAAGAAGGGTATTTGGTGTATCGTTCCAAGTACCACTCGAGACGAAATAGAACCATTCTTTCCATCACTTTTCCGAGGCAGCTTGCGAGGGCAATAGGGCGATACGCTGTCAAGTCCAATGGTGATTTTCCCGATTTCAAACGTGGTATTAATCGACTTATTTTCCATTCTCGGGGAACACTGCCGCTGAACCAGGAGTTGTTGAAGCATGTTAAAAATTCTTTTCTGGCTTTTGTCCAAGGTGTCCCAACGCACTATAAGTAATACCATCAGGACCTGGCGATGACATGCGCTTAGAAGCGACTAACGCACCTTCCAGTTCTTCCATGGTGAATGGAATGTCCATTTCTGGTAATCGCGTCTCAGGAACGATCACGGCGTCGATGCTCTCGTTCATAATATTCCCGGCAACTCTCGTGCAAAATTCTTCAGCCACCTCGAGTTCTGTTTTTCCATGATGGAGTGCCAAAGCTTTAAAGGAATGCCATTGTTGTGGAGAGGAGCGAGGACCACGAACTGTTCTTCAGATATATGACAGCGGTTTATGAGGGTCTAGAGATTCGCAGAATGCTTTCCAGCGTTCGCTCGCCAGTTTGTAAATGCGTCGTTGAATCTTTTTCTGGAGCCGCCTTGCTTCCCTCAGATCGTAAATTGATCTTGTGCGTCTGTATCGTCGTTCAGCACGCCTTCGTATAGCTCGTATTTTTCCAGTTCCATGTCAACTGTGTTACTTTAGACGAAAATGGTAGTTCACATTTAGACGTTGCATAGCTTCCGCTATGGTATTTTCCAGGCTGCAGGCGAGCCCTTCTTGGCAAGCATTCTCAACACGCGATGCAAACATCGACCAGTCAGTGCCAATTGCAACACCGGAGAGAAATTTTTTATGATACGATCAATCTTCAGGGGGGTATTTGATCACTCCCATGAGTCTCAATATCGCAAAACCACTTAACTTTGTGAGAGAAGCACCGTGACACCAATGTCAGGTCAAGGCACTGCCATACGTGAGACCCCCAGATATGTGGGGGTACCATCGTTCATGATGGGAAGGTCGTAATCGGAAGCGAATGTAACAATGTTCCAGCCCCTGGCATTCGTCCTAGTGCTCCCCCAAAGCATGTGATGGGCGTTGAAGGCACCGGTGATGATCCAAGGCCCATCGGTTCTCATTAGATGTCTTTTAATCTGTCGCAGTCAAATCGCAATGACGGAGATATATCTCCACCAATACGCGTGAACGAAACTGCATTCTTCTTCACACGAAGAACACCGTACTGATTGTCGTCATTTGAACTTATTGGTTGCGAAAGATAAGTCAAGTCTGTGCGAATGTAACTATTACTTTGCTTTGTTCTCGCAAGTGGCTGAACAAAAGCTCCGGACAATCTATAAGGCGTTGATACGTTTGGTTCACATATGACAAGTATAGGAAATTGATTGGCCCGAACAAATTGGCGAAAGTCCGAGATACGGGACTTCATTCCTCTGGCATTCCACTGAAAAATCGATGCACTTTTAACTTCAGTGCGGAAGATGAGATTTTGTTGAGCCATTGTGCTTATACGAAGTTAGCAAGAACTGGATTCAGTGCATCCAGTATTTGCAGAGCACTCTTAGCAGACGCAGATTGTATGCTGCTCAGTAGCGTGCGAATCGTGGCAATTAATGATTGCACGATTGCAGCCACTTGCCTGTCTTGGTTGGAAAGATCTCGAACCGAAAGCGCGGACTGGCCGTCATGAAGCTCCTTCGGTTCGCTTGATGCTGCTTCCCTTTGAAGTGCAGGCCACTCTGTCGCAGTTAGGGTATGCTCACTGGCTTTGTCCTTTACAGCCTTTCCCACGGCATGCGGTCTGGGAGGCAAAGGAGGTGGTATTGATGTGGGATCACGCAAACGTGTCGAAGAATCTTTTAAAGGGTATCTCTAAAGGTAACAAGGTAGTTATAAGTGAGAAAAACAGGTATCCAAGCCTGCAGAGGTAAAACGGGGGCTTAGGCAGGATGCCCCTGTCACCCTTATTATTCATGATGTACCTACAATGATTAGAGGCAAAATTAGGGAGAAGTGGGCTGGGCTTCAACCCCTCTTTAGTCAAACAGGAAAACTTATTGATCAGGCACTACCAGCATTAATGTACGCAGATGATATAGTGCTAATGGCCAACAACAAGGAAGATTTGCAGAGATTGATGGACATCTGCGGTAATGAGGGAGATAGGTTAGATTTAGATTCAGTAAGGAAAAATCAGCAGCCATGATTTCAATGACAACGAAGGTAGTGAGCTTAGGATACAGGACGTCACGCTAGAGATACAGATATATACAAATATCTGGGCGTATAGATAAGCAATGGGACCGAGTACCTGAGGGAACACGAAATATACGTGACGACTAAAGGTAACAGGAATGCAGCAGTGATGAAAAATAGGGCACTGTAAATTACAATAGGTATGATGTTGTGAGAGGAATATGGAAAGGGGTCATGGTTCCTGAGCTGACGTTCGGCAATGCGGTCTTGTGCATGAGATCAGAAGTTCAAGCAAGATTAGAAATTAAGCAACGTGGAATAGGTAGGCTTGCTTTAGGAGCTCACGGAAATCACAAAATCAGGGAGTACAAGGTGATATGGGATGGACATCATTTGAGGGCAGGGAAGCTAGCAGCAAGATAAAATTTGAGAAGCGATTGAGAGAAATGAAGGAGGAGCATTGGGCTAGGAAGGTTTTCAGCTACTTGTACATGAAGAATGTTGATACAAAATGGAGGAAGCGAACCAGGAAGTTGACTGGTAAATACTTAGAAAACAGCAGGTGGCCAAACCAAAAAGAACTATCGGTTAAGAAGAAAGGGAAGGAACGGAGACTGACATGCGGAAATGGGCATGATTAAGAAGTCCGCACTAGAGATCTATCGAACTTTTCAGCAGGAAATTGCCAAGGAAAGGATCTATGATAATACTCGGGGTAGTTCTCTACTGTTTGAGGCAAGGACGGGAGTACTGCGAACCAAGACATATCGGGCCAAATACGAAGGGGTAGACACAGTATGCAGGCGTGTGGAGAGGAAGAAGAAACTGCCGAACACTTGATAATGTTCTGTAAAGGGCTTCACCCTATTGTTCAGGATGATGGCGCAGAGTTTTTCAAAGCACTGGGGTTTAGGGACTGGGAGGGCAAAATAGACTTTAAGCAGGTAGACTTAACTAGAAGGGGGTTATCTGATTGTTGGCTAAAGTCAAGACACGAGTCAAAATTAAACTCTTCACTACAAAGTACAATCCTCAAGCTCACTTTTTAAGGAAAAATGAATATAATATAGTTTTGAGTTCATTAAGTATTACGGCTTGATGGCGCTAGCCACCGCCCGATCTAAAGGGTACAGCCATATCATCCTCCATCCATCCATCATCACGGTGGCGGCGTACCAGCTAAGCGTTCTCATCTGCGGCCCATAGGGGTGCGTCAGTCGAGAGTTGTTCGAGACCAGCAACTATTCACCACTGATTAGGAGGCTATGCAAAGTGTTGCGCTGTTGCATCATCAGCCACAGGTGACGCTGGCGACCGAGAACATTTACATTGAAGGAGGAAAGGGTGTGGCAGCTGTTTTCTTCTCATGCGGCAGGCGTCTTTCTAGACGAGGTGGTGCTATGGCTTACACAAACAACACTGCGTCTGCCTCTTTTCGTGACGAAGGGACGCCGGACGTGCTGAAAAGCGCATGCGTCAAAGCAACGCAGCGCGGCGCGTGCCTGCAAGTATATGGCAAAACTGGCGCCTGGCGTGGTAACGCCAGCGTGACGCGACCAAATGAACGCTGGTGAGCACGCACCCACGTCACATCGAAATGTATTGGCACCTAGACTCTGGTATGTAGTCATGTTCTCACATGACAGCATCTCATAATTATCATGTTTGCACCAGTCACAAGCTTTCGTCATCCATTGACGTCACGTAATACAAAATTTGGCATATGTGAAGCTAGCGAAACAGCCGTGAGCGCATCGTGAGTGCGGCATGTAGCCAATTTGTCACTTGATACGAATGCCATGATATCATGTTTGGATGTGTCATTTACCTATGCCGTCAGTTCGCGTCGCGTAATACCGAGTTGGGTGCATGTGGAGCTAGCAAAACGGCCGCGAGCGCATCAAGAGCGTAGCATGTCGTCGTGTTGGTATATGACACGCATCTCATGTTTATCATGTTTGCACCAGTCACATATCTTCTTCATTCATTCACGTACCGTAATACCAAATTTGGTATAGTAACGCTAGCGAAACGGACGTGAGCGCATCGTGAGCGTGGCATATAGTCATGTGTTGCATGACATGGATGTCATGATTTCCATGTTGGGTCGGTCGCTTTGTTCGGCATGCAATCCTGTTATACCATGCCAGTTTTGCAAGATGCCATGTGAAGGGAACCACAGCAAGAGCTGCAGGACCACGAAATGTAAATAACGACATTCATGACATACATGTCATAATTTTCATGTTATGACTAGTAAAATATATTCTTCATAGAGTCATGGTATGCCATGCCAGGTTTGGTATTGATATCATTATCGAAACGGCCAGGAGAGCTAAATGTCCTAGGCGGCTAGATCGATAGATACGCTCAAGGTCGCCGGAGTTCGCTAAGAAATGCTTCGTATTTGAAACACCAGGCCTGCGCGGTAGGCGCAGCACGTCACAGCAAAAGCTAGAAGAGCGGCCTTTCAGAGCCTTTTCAAAATACTCATTGGGTAACTACTGCAAGCACACTTGCTTATACCTACTAGAGCATTAATAATAAACTTTGGGAAGTAGGCTGGCATTCGCTATGCTATTCCCCTCATTCTTCTGAGAAGCGTGGTAACCGCTATACACTTGCAAGAAATTTTGTGCCATTTGTTCATGCAGTGGTTGACGACGGTGAGGAGTTATGCCTGAAGTAGATATTCGCTACAGTTAATAGTAGAACAAAAAAGCTTTTGAATGGGTCAAAGCGTTGGATGGCGGCCCACTTGTTGCATTATTCGCATTGTGCGGCGACTGGTTGTTCTTCCACCGTTTTAAAACGCTTCATAAGTCGTATTACTGCGAATGCTTTCCCGACCTCAAGCCTGCTTAAGGCAAGTTTGCCAACTAATCGCAAGCACAGGCTTAGCTCAGACAATGAAGAGAAAAAAAATGACGTATCTCATTGGTGGAATACTGGGCTGGCACACAGTGGACCCGGGTTTGAGCTCACTGTGTCATTGGTGCTAGTTCTTTTTTTTTATTTCGCGCTATGTTGTTACGAACACCAGCGTCAACTGCACGTGACCAGAGTTGTCACCTCATAACAGCGAAACGCAGTGAGCCAAAGAAACCACTCGGTCCTTCGTCGCTGGATCGATTACAAAAGAGGCATTTTTTTAGAGCTTGGCGAAAACTTTTTGCAGCTCACTTTATTCAGTTGGGTTTTGTAGTCTGTCTAGTTTTTTGTTTAGTGACTCATGTTGATGAGATAAGAGCTACTTCTGGAAACGTTTTGCAGGAGACAACAAAGCACCATCAACCTCTTATGTAATAAGTGCCTAAACCTGAGAGAGCCTGATTCTTCCGTTCGCTTTGTTCCTTAATAACCATAACAGCAATAATAATAATAATATTAATAATAATAATAATAATATAATAATAATAATAATAAAGTTATAACATGACGCACGTCATCGAACCTTTAGCCAATAAAATGGCCTTGGCCTGCCTTACCAAGGGATTTCGAAATGGTAATGGCTGTATATGATATCCACCAACTTGTCCCTTCAAAAAAATTGGCGGATCCCACGTACAGTAAGAATCGGTGATACGCGAAGCACGAATGAGGAAGGTTGATATGACACTTTCAAATCCCACAACGTTAAGAGGTGGAAGTAAATTGTGCCGTAGACGACTTCCGTGTCATGATTATCAGTTTAGATGTGTCGTTTACCTTCGTCATCTATTCTCGTCACGTGATGTTAGATTTAGTATATGTGGAGCTAGCGAGACAGCCACGGGCACGCTATGAGCGTAAAATGTTGTCATGTTCTTACACACGACACGCCTCTAATGATTATCATGTTGGCACCAGTCATATACTTTCGCCATCAATTGACGTCAGGAAACACCAAATTTGGTATGTGGAGCTAGCGAAATCACCTTGAGAGCACCGTGGAGGGCCATATATACTCCAACGTAACGTTGACGCGCGTACGCTGGGCACAGCGGCGCTACGTTAGCAAAATGCGAGCACTCCATTGTCTGACACCAAGCGCGACCGATGTGACCAGTGTCCGTCGTCGCAGTCCGACGGCAACCGACGCGACATGCGACATGCTGCATTTTCCTACGCGTTACCCAGACAGCACTGCGTCTGCCTTATTTCGAGAGAATGGACGCCGGATGCGCTGAATGCGTATGCGTCAAAGCAACGCTGCGCGCCTGCGGGTATGTGGTAAGACCAGCGCCTGGCGTGGCAACGCCGGCGTGACGCGACGAAACGAACGCCGGTGCGCACGCGCGCTGCGTTACGTCGAAGAGTATTGGCGCCTTGACTGTGGCATGTTGTCATGTTCTCACATGACACGCATCTCATTATTATCATGTTCCCATTAGTCACATTCTTTCGTCGTGTTGGCGTCACGTTATACCAAATTAGGCATATTGAAGCTAGTGAAACGGCCGCGAGTGTGTCATGAGCGTGGCATGTAGTCATGTGGTTACATGACGCGCATCTGATTATCATGTTCACACCAGTCAGACCTTTGTCATCTATTCCGACCGTAATACTAAATTTCGTATATGTGACGCCAGCGAAATGGCCGAGAGCGCATGATGAGCGTCGCATGTAGACATATTGTTACATGACACGAATGCCATGTTTTTTATGTTAGGGTCTGTCGCTTGCGTTCGCCATGCAATCATGGCATGCCATACCAGTTTTGCAACATGTCATGTGAACGAAACCACCGCAAGGGCAGCAAGACCATGAAATGAAAATCATGACATTCATGACATACATGTCATGATTTTCATGTTATGACTTGTCAAACATACTCGTCACATGCTGCTGTTATGCCACGCCATGTTTGGTATTGATACCGATATCTAAAGGGCCAGGAGAGCTAAATGTCGTAGGCGGCTTGATAGTAAGGTAGATACATACGCTCAAAGTCCCGAAATTCGCTGAGAAATTATTCGCATTTAACAACATCCTGCCTGCTCTTTATTCTTCCAAGCATGAAATATTCATTATTGCCGCAGGAGGGTTCTGGAGGATATTTTTCCTGTACATATTGTTACGACGTTTGTATTCATTCTGTCCCTGTATGAGTGTGAGAGCCATGAGAACAACGCATCACAAAGGAAGCCTGCTTCATTTTATTGTGCATTATCTTAAGTGGTGTGCAATATTCTAAGGGATCACACTTGGGCAAGAATTCTCAAATCCCGAATGGTAGTGTATCACTTACCTTCAATAGAAGGAATATAACAGCTGCATCTTGCTGGTGCTTACCTAGCAGCAGACCTGGACTATTACTAAGAAGGTTCTGCTTTTATTGAGGACGCCGCATTGAGCAATGGAAAAGAAAATGAAAGGTGAAACCTTAAGAGACAAGAAGAGAACGCAGTGGGTTAGGGAACAAACTGGGGTTAAGAATATCATAGTTGAAGTCAAGAAGAAGAAATGGACATGGGCCTGGCACGCATAGCACGTAGCCAGGATAACCGCTGGTTATTAAGGGTAACGGACTGGATTCTCAGAGAACGCAAACGCACAGAGGGAATACAGTAAGTTGTGTGGGCCTATGAGATGAAAAAGTTCACACGTATAACGTGCCACTACTTCCCACTTCACACGTATAACGTGCATCAAAAGCACACGACCAGGTTGATTGGCGGATCATGGGAGAGGCGTTTGCCCTGATGATGATAAAGCTGATGATGTTTGAGGTTCATGGCAATAAAGAGCTCATTTTTCCTGAACTACATGAAATGCAGTGAATACAGTATACCTGTGAATATCACTTCGGTCCTTTAAAAACATTGACCACTTCTAACCCAATCTGGAAAATAAAGCAGAACAAGGCTGCACTTCCGGTTATCGGTATAGCAATTCGCTTCGAAGAAAGCACGCTGTTCGGCTGATAAAGAAAAAAAAGCTTAACCTTTGGTGTGAAACCTTCCAAGTGATTATGATGCTCACCATAGATGTACATGTCCTAAGGATTAATGTTGATTACTTGAATGCGCCTTAATCAGTGAAAAAAAGTAAAGTAAATGCGGTAATCCCGTACTCACAGAAAGCTCCTTCCCGGCTTTAGTGTAGTAGTCTTGTGGTATTTCTAGTTGTCAAGTGCTTGCTGTAAGACTTCTGCACACGTGAATTCGCGATTCAGTTCTGCATAGACAAGCTTTGACGTTTGGGCTGGCAGTAATCGAAGCAGATTGGTCGCGCTCGTGTACCATCCGGGATCCGAGGCCCGGGGGACAGATAGCACTCGCACTGCAAACTCCCTCACTGGATCGAGTCAGCCTGAAATCAATTTCGGCAGATGCGGTTCACCGTTGTTGGCTGAATTCAACGCATTCAGAAAAGTCGATATGGACATCGTTACGATCGCGACACGGTGCACTTAGCAAGCATACAAATGTAGTGCCTTCCGCTACTCAGATCTGTTCGCATTTTTTGCTTCATTTTTTTCTCATTTCTTGCCGCTGTATTGGGATTAGGCGGTATTTTGTGCTCGAGGCTGAATATTTTAGAGAACAGTTTGGTAGTGATAAAAAAAAAGAAGGTAATCGTTGCTGTGACTCTGACCCCATTGTTCAGTATTTTGGTGCGTTGAGTGCCAACAAGTATTATTAGTATTGAGTGGTGAATTGGGCATTAAAATAAATAAGCACATGTCTTTTTTTTACTTTATCAAATATCTTCCGGTGTTTTCATATCCTAACGGCACATACACTTACTAAACTGTAATTGGCACCCCCCCTGCTAATTCTCCGCCTAAGCTTGAAACCTTATAACGATGCTTCATGGTGACTCTGTGGACGCAATATAAAACGATGTGTTTGATGCGCTTTGAATAAATATAACCAGCTTTTTTCAAGCCCCTTCAACTTCACCATTACTGCTCTACTGGTTCGAGCACTGCATGAGCTCGGTTCTACCCGAAATTCCCGCTTTGCCGGAACCGGTAAAATTGTTTTCCAGCCTGACCGCACTGGTTTGCGGTCTGAAGCTGCGGGCTTAGGTTGGGCCTTTCTTTAGTTTTTAAAAGTGTTCCACAGTATATTGAGCAGACATATTCGTTTCACATATCTTAACTAAAAAAAAAACCTGTTTTCATACGGAACAAGCTTTGTGGAAAAGTTTTTATGACGTTTGACTAATGAAATGTTTTGGCTCCTTGCATACGGAGCTACCCTTTATATGAAAAAAAAAACGATACGCTAGGAATAAATATAGACCAAGTGCCTGTGCGCTCAGATTTGAGTGCAGGTCAAAGAACCTTAGGAGGTCGAAATTCCCAGATCGCTGCACTACGGCGTCTCTCATAATTATATGGTGATTTTGGGACGTTGAACCCCACCTACCCATCAATCAAATCAAATATAGACCATGCACTTATGTGGTTATATAAAAAGTAGTATTGCGTACAACATTTGCATTTTATTATATTCTTTATATTGTTCTATTTTGTAATGTCTGTACATATCAGATTATAATGAATTAAAACCTATAAATTATTACTGCTACAGTGATTACAGAATTCCAAAGCAGAGGAATGCTTTTGAATGGTCCTGCCACCAACTAAAACGAAAAGACCTCAGAACTCACCTCAAATAAAATTACTATACAAAAGCATATGTTTTCCCTGGCTAGGTGACGGCTTCCAGTGGTCATAAGTGGCGAGAAGACCAATCACGGCCTTGAGTGTTTTCCCACATTGTTCACGTGTAACATTTTGCCTTTTTCTCGCTACATGAGGAAGATTGAGATGATCGCCCCCTATCAGCATTACAATGTGCAGGGTTAGTACAGATGCGTTTAACAAGCTTTGCCGGCATATACATTCAGCTGACAAAATGTCTCACTTGAAAAAAAAATAGCCGATTTCATGTCGGTATATGTCCCATGAGTAAACAGTGAGTAAATGGTCATAAGCTTATTACTCTCTTTATCTCAAAACTCGAATGAAGCCCGAAAACATCAAAGTATCTACGCTCTCGTCCTAGCAATTCGTCGCGCGCAGCGCAATAGCCACCTTCTACCAGTATGTATTATACTGGTGTATAGCTTAGGAGGGCATACACCACTAAAATCCACCAAAGAGCACTGCACAAACCATGCATAACATACACTGGTAAAACCTGCAATGATAAGTCAAGAAAAGGAATCGTGTTGTTGATATTCAAGAGCGGCACGATGTTTGGATATGAGAGGAATGAAGGGTTGAGCTGGACAGCTATATACATTCAGCAGAGGTCCACAAAGACATCGGAAATCAGTGCCAGTGGTCAAGGACCGATGTTTTCACGACTCAAATGACAAGTTCCCCTGCGGCTAGAGCAAGCAGTCAGATCAACTTTAGCGTGAGAGGCGCGTGATGCTCAAGCGCAGCGCGTGTTTAAGCCGCAATCTCTTGATAGGTCGCTATTTTCGAAAATATAATTCCAGGAAATAAACTGTAAGCTGATTCACAGATAGACAGAACACTAGACGTGGAGGGATATTCGAACAGAAGAACATCGCAAATTGTCTTTTTTTATTCGTTTGAGGGTCAATGTGTCTTTCGAAAAGTAAACGCGAATAGTTAGGTTCGTGGTAATATTTATAGGTTAGTGTATATACCACGAAATTATCATGCTGAATATCGACCTCTATTTTTCTGCCTTGGGCAAAGTTGACACCTTGGGCTACAAACTGGGACTATACGTTGAAAACAGAGGCCGCAAATCCAGAAAGCTGCATGCGCTTGGGTTCTTTGGTAGAGCATGCTTTAAATTTCGATGAAGAATGAAATAGTACAGGAAAAAAACCTTTTTCTGTGTTCTCTGTTTTTATAGCGGCCCCCATTGCAGCTAAAGTGATCCTACAAATAACTTTTTTTATAATATCTGCTACAAAATTCTCGTATGAGCAGAAAAAAAAGTCACCCATATACACTGAGTGAATTTTCGGGTCGGAGTAAGGATGAACCCTGGCCATCTGTGATGCAAGCATGTGTTATATACAGAGCCATAATATTTAGTTGTGCATGAAATCAACACCGATAACTGTTGTTGACAACATTCAACATAACTCGTCTCATTTGATTCAACTTATTATACACACACCCACATTTTTTTGAGACAGTTGGAGATGGAGGCAAAACGCTATAGGCACGTGTGCTCAGATTTAGGTGAACGTTAAAGAACCCCAAGTGGTCGAAATTTCCGGAGCCCTCCTCTACGGCGTCCCTCATAATCACATGGTGGTTTTGGGGCGTTAAACGTCACTATCAATCATCAATGAGACAGTTGGAGGTATATTCAAAGTCAGGGAAATATTGTTGAAGCTGTTTTATGGGGAATCGCTATAGGAATAGGGTGTAGAAGAAGGAGTCACCCTAACGCACAAAATGCCGTGTAGCAGAAACGTAGAATAGTGTCAAGTGCCAATGAATGTGAATAGAGCAACGAGTGCACGTTAAAGGCCAAACCAATAATAAGCGCTCAGGCATATTAATTCACCACCTGAAGCAGAACCATCAACAAACTCAAAAGCTAGGTATTTTTCTGGGTTCACGTATTGCCCTATGCGTGCGTGGTGGGCCGTTCACTGATTCGCAAAAAAAAAAAAAAAATTACGGCACAGCGGGCACTTAACAACTGTGCTTGTAATAGGTATTAATGATACTGGTTACCGTGTTACGCACACAGAGTTACGCGCAAAGTCGTTCGTTTGCTTACGAGACGTCTCAGGCATGCTCCGAGAACCACAGAAGGCAAGCAGTTCAGAATGCGATGTGCACGAGGCCCTATCACGCTATCGCAATCTACTCTTGAAAGCAAAGCTCAAGCGTCCTCCAGTTTTTATTCACCTATAAAGAACGCCATGTTTTTTTTTCCTGTGACCTATGTTATATGTTATGAAGACTTGCAACCTTCTGAAACGTGGGCTCTCATTCCATTCCAACTTCCATTCCAACTGCGTGCATCATTTTTGTGAAACCACCAATTTTATGGTTGCTTGCGAAACCCTTTCCGGTTTGCCGTGCGGCCCCCACCGTAATGTGAAACTCGGCCCTCTGCCTCAAAACTTTTCCGTCTCCTGGTCTAGTTAATCCTCAGAAATCTGCCATGTAGTAGTGTGACCTCCGCTCAGTTAGGAAGTAGGCAGATCAATCTAAGAATAGGAGCGCCGTTGGTTCGCGGCCATTTGACAAAGCCCTTCATTTTCGAATGTATAAGCTGAGATCATACACTCTAGAATCAGCTATATGCATCATATTCCCACAAACTCGGTCCGTCCCCGCCACCCCCCCCCCCTTCTTGGCTCTGTGCTGAAAGGGGAATGCGTTGCAAGTGGTGCCAGTACCATATTATTGACGAAAACTTCTCACTCTTTTTTGCCCTTCTTATTATTATTTCTTGGTGGTAAATAAAATATCTCTTTTTACGGATGTCTGTATGCAATACCAAAATCATAAATTGCTTAATTACGCAATATTCTGATATTTCGAAATATGCCGAATACGGCCTTCCGCATAGTCACAGGATGTGCCTTGCATGGGACAGTTCCACACGCTGACGAACAATAGAAAGATAAGATATTCCATGCCAATGCCACCGTATATGCTGGAATGACCACAGCCACAAAGTTCCACACAATAAACTTTACGCTTGCGCTTTGCTTAGAACACTCTTAATCATGATTCTGCCTTAGTGCTTTCCACAGAGCATTTCTATCTATAATTTCGCGTTCTAATGGCACATGCTTTTTCTCTCATCATAACATCCGGGTCACTAGTTTGGAATCGTTTTTATTACACACTAGTAGGAAGCATATTTTACGAACATTATTGATGTTAGTGTAAGCACATCTGAGCCCCTTCATTTTCTGCGGGAGACCATTGTCACGTGGGATTTGGTCTGGCACGCTTGTGGAGACTTATCTTCCGAGTAATATATGTTGTGTGATCGGTTGCCTTGTCTACACGGTGTACTCCAAACCTCCTTCCGTACTCCTGGTGGTCATGCTATCAGCAGCGTCACACATGGTGGAGCAGTTTGGTGTTGATCCGAGAATTTATCATCTGCCATGACGGTTGTAGTTTGCTGTCCGGAGGCGCTAGCTAAAAGCATAAGGAGAGTAAACACTATACCATTTTTTCGTATTTTATTCTTCTTTGTCCAGGGCACTTATGATAAGCAAATGAGGAAGCGGCTGTTCAACTTGAGTAAGCCCTACGGTTCTTCAAGGGAGCTTACGGAGCTTTGTACTTTCGCACTTGCTCCGTCGATGATGCAGTCCAGGGTTGAAACGGCTGGCTCCAATAGTAGAGCACTAAGTAGTCTAAATCGTTCAACACTTTTCGTAAACAGTTACCGACGCCTTTATCTTCTCCCTTAGTAGAGTATTTAGTACTCTAAATCATTAACTACTTTTTAAAAACAGAAATATAGCCCTTTTCTTACTTCAAATGTAGACATTAATCTGGAATGACGTATTGCTCTCCCATGGTAGAGCATCTCGTAATCTAAATCCTCAACAATTGTTCTAAGCAATTAGAGAATTAGAGCTGCTACTTGAAATCAGGAGGCCTCGCTTCTCTCCCACAGTTGAGTACAATGTACACAAAATTGTGAAAAACATTCTCTAGACACACATATCTTCTGTTTTTCTAAACACACATTCTTTCCGTAAAGTTTCGAAACTGGGATAGATTATTTCTGCCCCATAGTACAGTAAATCCTACTGTATATATCGTCCAACATTTGCTTAAAACTCATCAAAGCCTTTATATGTCACAACAATGCCATTGAGTAGATATTGACCCAAGTAAGGGACAACTCACTGTTTTCTCAGAGACGAGTACTTCGTACATTGAATCATTCTCACAGTATCTCAACACATCATACCAACGCCATATTATATAAAGCGAACTCATTTTCTGTACAGAGCCTCCTAGAAATCGTGAGCTTGTTGACGATTTCTGAACGTGTTATATACCTGTTTCTCAAGAAAAGTGTATGCGTTTATAGGGCGTGTGGAAAAAATCCAGGTTGACTGTTCGCACAACACCCTCCATTCCAGTACGAAGAGGGATAGGAAGCGCTGGGCGAGGCAGGAGGGGCAAGTGACCATTTGCCTGTGGCGTAGAGGTCAGCTCTGGCAGTGAACGATACAGCAGCTCCATAATGAAATAGCCAAAGGACACACAGTTTCGAACATCTGGCAGAGCATCCTGAAAATCTGAACACATGTCTTGACGGGCAATCGTGCTACATTGCAGAAAAAAAGGTTTATAACGCACACTTCTGTAGAATGGTTCTCCTCCTCCTTCCGTTCCTTTAGCTTCACGTGACGCAAGTTGACGTCATCGCTTGCCGGGTGGCCATTACCCAATGAGATTGTGCTAAAGCCACCACGGGCTTTGTATAGCTTGAACAACTCCGCACTTAAGGGGCCACCTCTCCCTGTCTCATACAATGTGCAATGCTTCCTGTAATTACGAGTGTTAAGCTTATAGCGATGCCACTTTGCCCCAAAACAAGCTTTGCTGCTAGCCGAAATTTACAGTGTAAGCTGGCCCTGACTTTTTAGCGACAAGACCAATATTTGATGAACTCAGGGGTGCGATGACACAAATAAAAAAAATAAATGCGAAATGGAGAAATTGTTTGAGCAAATGTATTTTACAAGGTGAATAATAGCTTTTGTCATAATTAAAATAATTCTCGTATGTCTAGCAAAAGTTACTATAAATTTTAACTCCCGAGATGTGGTAAGTTCGACACCTGCAGGCGTTGAAATTAGGTCGGAGCAGATTTCAATCTCGCAACCATTTAAAGAAGGAAATACACTAAGGCAAGCTAACGTCAAAAAAATCGGCAGATCCACGTACCTGGGAATCGACGTTATGCGAAGCTTGCGGAGGCAAAGTGACCACGTTAAAAAATTTTTTTGAGCAACACGTCATGAAATGGCGCTAAATATGCGACGCTACATGAAGGTAGATTGACTGGCTATGAGAATACGGCAGTGCACATTCCGTGAAGGACAGCAGTTCCTCCAACGGCGACTTGGAGTGTGCGGGAAGGGCAGGTGTGAGGACTTCATGCAGGTGGCGGCGAAGGTTTGCGCTCATTACTAAAATGTGTGCTCCTTTGTCAATAAGTGCCGAATTAAGTACACCATAAATGTCAACGCCCAGCAAACTTCGTCTCGTCAAAGCACCAAAGAGGATTTGGGGAAGGAGTAGACAATACAACGTCACCAACGGGCACTGCACTCTTTAGTTTTCTGGGTAGGAAGGAGCAGGATTAAACGGGGAGGATGGCCGGTGAGTCTGCGGTGAGCGAAATGACGGGCGACGAACTAGAGGCGAGCGTGACTGGTGACAACGGGGCGACGGAGGGTGGCTGTTGAACCTAGTATATACCTTGGGGAAGAACTGGGTCGGCGGCGCAAAGCGGGTGTCATTCTGTTGGTGGTTTTGGGGCAAACGACCCCGTGGTGGCGAGCACCGACTGGCATCGCAGTAACGGACTACATCCATGGCCGACACAATGACAGTGGAAACAAATCGGCCGGTTGTCAGCCGCTGCAGGGTCGCGAGAGCGGGCGACCGGAAAGCGCTGCTGAGGATAGAACGAGGCTGGACGCCATGAGGTTGGCTGCGGACTGGTCACAGCGCACACCGAGTGGATGCCGATGCTGGCAAGTTCCCGACGAACGATGGCATGAACCATGGGAGCAGTAACCGATGTCATATCAGCTGTACTGGTGTAGGCTGGTGCAGGAGCCACGGCTTCATTCTCACGCCTTACGATTCTAGTCACCTGGTCAGGCAAAACGGGAGCCGGTGATTGCGTTCTCGTTCGATTTTCGCAAGATGACGTTGCAGCCGTGTTGGGAAGCCGGCAAACGCGCCATCGATCCGCCGGCTCTTAGCTTGCTCAAAGCACCCGCACTTCTTTTTAATGATGCCCACGGTTGAGTGATTCTTACTTATTAAGAGATTGAAGGCGTCGTCGGCAAGCGCTTTAAGAATATGCCCAACTTTGACGGCCTCCAGCGTTTTGGCGCTTACTTTCCGACAAAAAAATCATATCTTCGATGTACGAGATGTATGATCCTGTGGACGTTTGCGCCCGAGACACGAGCATTTTGTTTCCAACCATCTTTCGTCCAACGGGCTTCCCGAACAAGTCTAACATTCTGCTTGAACGTTTCCCAGCTCCCAAGTTCTGCTTCAACGTTTCATACCACACTTTGGCGGTTCCCTTAAGGTAGAACAACAGGTTCGCCAGCATAAGAGTCGGACGTTCATCAGTATCGAGTACTCACGCATTCGTACTCTGCCAGCCAATCCTTAACGTCCACTTCATCAGGATCGCCGGAACCTAAACGCGCCAGGGTCCCGTCGTCATCATCTTCGGTGACCACCACCCTGGTTCAAGGCTTTGTTGCACCGTAACAATATGTACAAATGTTGGACGTGCAGACATAGGTTGAAGAGTTGCAGTTGTTTATATAACCAGTTGTTTGCGCTTGCGATACGATGCCAACTGGAACATGCCTATTAGCAACACCAGAAGCTGATATGAGCGCTGATGCTCACGAGATGCTGGCCGTGGACACTGCTACATAAATACTTCAGCGCAAGGCAGCTAACACAATTGACGTTAACCCGACGTGTCGATCATAGTTCCGAAGCCTGGTGTAGCTCTTCAGTAAAATGCTTCATTGCCATGCAGAATGTTCGAGTTCGAGTTCAGATGGCACCCCGACGTTTTATGTGACCAACAGATGCTGACTGCCTTCAACGACGCCTTCCAAGTCAGGTGATTTAGGAGCGCGCGTCTGAAATAATGACGCTTGAGCGAGGCGGAATGGTGACTTGTTCTTCCAGCACATTCAAGGCATGGTGTCCTGACGGCGTGCGCGGTGGTAGTGCTTCTTCTGTGGATAACGTTATCGACTTTGTTTTTAGGTTGATGACAGCACCATGGAGGCATAAGAAGTCCATGCCAAGGATGACATCTCTCGAGCAACGCTGTAGGACTACGAAGTGTAGGATAATACGGCCGTTAATGGTGACTCTCGCTGTGCATATTCCTGCAGGCGTTACGAGATGACCTCCAGCTGTGCGGATTTCAGGGCCTTTCCAAGCTGTCCTAACTTTCTTTAACTTCGCGGCGAACAACCCACTGGTGACAGAATAGTCAGCTCCAGTATCGACGAGAGCGGTCACATTGTGGCCGTCGATAAGAACGTCGAGGTCGCTGGTTCGCCGTCTCGCATTACAGCTAGGGCGTGGCGTCGGGTCACGGCTGCGTCGGCTTGTCCGCTGCTTCCATGTTGCGTCGTCAGGCCACCTTCGGTAAGTGGAGCTTTCGCCGTCAGGGCTTTGCCTGGTTGGCGTTGTGTTCGGAAAGCTCCGTCGCGGCGTCGTTGTCGTCGGAGGATCTTCGGTAGTTCGTCGCACAGCAACCGCGCCTCCACCGGTTGCTGCCCTTAGTTTCCCAGATATGGGCTAGGAGACCGGCCCCGCGTTGGGCCGGGGTACTGCGGGGGGCGGTGACATGCGGCGGCTGGGCGACGGCGAACAGGAAGGACTTCGTGGTGTCCATTGAGTTCCTGTCAGGTAGTCGGCG
>NW_023612344.1:0-71529 GCF_013339725.1 Rhipicephalus microplus
AACCACCGCAACAATGGTCGATTTTCAGCGACTCAAGGGCTGCCCTACAATCTGTGCTCTCAGCACTGCGTCGCGGCCCGTACGAACAGCTTGTTTTCGAAATTCGATGCCTTCTCCACACTTTACTCCAGAAAGGGCATCATGTGACGCTTCAATGGCTGCCAAGTCATTGCGGCATCATAGGAAACGAACATGCCGATACTGCCGCGCGGGCAGCCCTTGAAGGAACACGAAAAGAAGCCATACCACTTTCGAGGACTGATGCTGCCAGTAATCTTCGACGACTTGCGCGTGAAATCACGTTTTCACTATGGTGCCCACCAAGCATCGATACGAATCGTCAACACCACCTGTCCTATTTGATGGATCTCCGCATGCCCACTAGACTCGACCGAAGAGAAGCCACCCTACTTCATCGCGTATGGCTAGGAGTGGCATTTACAAAATCTTACTCCTTTGTCATAGGAATGGCCGACAACGCTCTCTGCGATGCCTGTCATTGCGAAGAGACGCTACACCACATCCTGTGTGACTGTCCATTGTATGAAATCCAGAGACAGTCACTGGCGTCTGCTTTTGCGCGCATCGACAACAGACAAATGTCTGTGGACACTATTCTGTCAAGTGCCCGAGAGAAGACACTGCAACAGAAGGCGACGAAAGCTCTGTTGAAATTCCTACGCGACACCGACTTGAACAAGCGACTGTAACAGCAATGTCACACACCGCGAAAGACGAGACTGGACTATGACTGAGTGTGCGCGCATGTGCTGCCAAATGTGCTGTTTCTGTCTTCTCTCTCTGCTCTCTTTCATCTCCCCCCATCCCTCCCCCATGCGCAGGGTAGCAAACCGGCTGCCTATAGGCTGGTTAACCTCCTTGCCTTTCTTTTCCCTCTATTTTTTTTCCTTCCTTTGAACAAAAGTGGAGAAACGGACATTTCCACACAAGGGGGTACATAGGACAAAAAAAATATTGGGCTTAAACCAACATTTTGGCAAGCAGTCTTGTCCAAGTCCCCACGCTCCTTCTTCATGCATGAAGGTAAGACCATTTGTCGAAACAACTCCACAGGGATACAATATAGAATATTCATCGCTTGAAGCCTTTATCCTCTACTTTGTTTGGACTTCAATCTTGTGAGCATGTTTCATATGTCGTTGTAATGTCTATCAAACTATTTTATTATAGAGTTGCAGACAGGCTTGACGTACCAGTCCCAGTCAAGGCAGCAGAGAAGCACTTGACTGCCCACGCACCAGCGAACGCTAAGTAAAAAAAGGTTAACACACAATCTATATTTTATTTGTTTATGTATTGCAATAACTGCAAAATGTAGAACTAAGAATGTAAAGGAACACAACTGCTCAAGTTCTGGACCAAGAATCTGCTCAGAAACCTGCACGTGTAGTCAGGTCTGATATGCAAGCTAGATGAGAACTCTCACTTTACTGGCCAAAGACAGCTTGTGGTGGTGCTATGAATTAGAATGAACATAATGCATACTGGTATATGCTCTCAATTGAACAAACCGCTGCTTCAGCCAAGGGAAAAGTTTTGAAATGGTAGATGCCTAAACGTACCTGTATAATGTCTTTCTTCAATTGCTCTGCATTTATCAACTGCAAATGTGCAGAGCAGCATATAATAAGATATTAAGTACAATCCTCAATACTTCTGAATATCGGTATGTTTCACTATAAGAGCAATAAATACATCTTCGCCATCTATTAGACTGAGTGATGCATGTCAACGGCATTTCTTCTTCAAAGGCGATGGCACTCAAGTCAACGCCACTGTTCATATACTCCGGCTGTCAACAACTCAACAACTGGTCACTATTTTTTTAGAGAACGTCGCAGAGTGCATGAGCAGGACTATTTATTTAGTCACAGGCAACCAAAACAATAGGTGGTGTGACCATTGCCTGCAAATTTCGCAATGTTAGTTTAACCGGTAACCTAAAACATCTTAAATGTTAGCTGGAAGTAACATGCCCCTTTCAACACTACTAAAATTCACTAAGCGGCACGTACTTATGATCACCTGATTGACAAGCAACATTCTAGAACTTCCCCGGGAAGAACTCCCCCCTCCCGCAAAAAAAAAAAGAATTCACAGCTTATCCACGGAGTGCATGAATGATGAATGGGGCGAAGCGTTCGTTATACGAAAATTATCAACAACATTATACAATATCTTCAACTATACAAAAAGCACTAACGTCATCTAGTGGTGTTACTTACGAGGACATACAGAAAACGCCATCTAGTGAGCAACTCTTAAAGCTAGAAGTGGCTACTACTGCAACGTACTACTGCGAGGGACGTGACCCACAGCCTAAAACCCATGACCCCCTAAATGTACACAAGCATTCCACGGTGCTTATATTTCTCGGGCCCATGTATTTGTTTTCTGGAAAAGCATACAGAGGAACACAATATTAGACTAAATATAAAAAGGTAAGCCTTACGTGCCATAGATGTCGAAACTGACTCCCATCGTAGTCAAAGATATTTTTTTTTTGTCATGATTATGGCCCGGCTACACATACCCTCCAGTCGCACTATGCTCTTTTTGGCATACTGATGCTCTTCCATTTTTACCGGCCCGGCGAAGCAATGCCAAAGCATGCAAAGCGCACAGATGAGTTGGAAAGTCAATACCAGAAAAACAGATTGAAGGATGTAAGGGGTAGTTGGGTGAAGCTAGTGGACCATAACCAGGTGACAAAGTGTTAGCAATGAATCCTATACGAATGCTGCGGGCACTCTTTATCCAGGATACCAGAAGAAAACAGATTCCAAAGAGATGTACTATATTACCCACACCTCACGATGCTTAAGCTTAGTATCGTCATTGAACAAACGAGAACCTGCTGAGATCATCCGCACAATAGCCTCAAGACCGAAGCAAAGGAGTACCGAGTTCAGTACTGAATGGGTGAAATGGAAGAGTGTAAGAGGCCCGACGAACACGTGCAAATACATGCACGCACGAAGAGAGCGTCACGGTAACCGATTGATTAGATGTATTTAGCCAAGTTGCCCAGCTTTCAACGCAGTTTAAAACTAAAGAGCATCAATATGCCACTACATGGTACAATGCGAAATGATGTCTCTATCATTGCTAAGGAAAACATGCAAACAGGTTGTCCGATTTCACTGCAGTCGTGTATAGTGGTGAAATACAAGCATGGCAAAACGATGCACCAAACGTTACGGTTGTGCAACTTAACAATATGGGTCGAACAATACGACAGTCACTAAAACACGAGATTCCTTGTATGGTGGGCGAACAGCGTACCATTTAGAGGTGTGACATGATCTGCAAACCTTCAGATTATCCTTGTAACCACACGATAACACTGACGTACACCGACGTGAGGTCGTTTCACCGCATTTCACGCGCCCGGGGGTGGATCCAGAGATTTCTGGCATGTTCTGCAGGGGCGAGGTGAGATACAGTCCGTCGACTACTCTTCATCCGCCATTGGTGACAGCGCAGTGATGAGCAACAACCGAAAAGGGAGTCCCCTAACGAAGTGAAGGCAGATGGGCAGGCCACATTGATGGGCTGTGCTGCATGACACATTCCCCAGAAGGCAAGCAAGAGGCAGGACCCGAAGACGATCTCGTTGTGGACTAAGGGAGGGCATGGCCACAGGTTTCCAGAGATGATTCACCTGATGATAGTGAAGGTCAAGAAGATGTAACGACACCAAGGATTCTCGTTTATCTGTTGTGAACATACACAATGTGCGCATTGTAACGCAAGATAACGGGGAACACAATATTTGAGGCAATGTCGAGTTTCTGCTTGCCTGGCTTACCAGCTGCCCAGAAATGGATGAAAGAAGATCCTTTTTTCTGTAAGTGGTAGAGCATCGGACGTGATATGCGGAATGTGGGGGTTCCAATACTGCGGATCGAAAGGATCAATTTGCGTACTGTGATTCGCAGCTTTATTTTATGAAATAGAAAAACGATGGAGTTGGCATTGTTACTTGTTGACGGCTACCCTTTTCACTTAGTTGTTACAAATAAAGACTGCAATGTCTATCAGCGGCTTTCCTTGGGCTGCTTGTTCAACTTATTTGGTTGCCTCTAACCAAAAAATGAGCTTACGAAAAGAACTCTCCTTTTGTTCATTCGAAGCGAGAAGGTCATCATATGGTAGAGTTGTCAGCCTAGATTAGTACATGAGGTTTTGTTAGCAATCAGCCGTCTCGAGCGAAAGTCGCGTGTCATTTTCAGGTGAAAATGTTCCACACATGTCACCTTGCCCCGTATCACTGGCTAGCACTTCTAGGGCTTACATGCACAGGCAACCAAGTCGACGGGGACACCCATCCAAGTTCGATTGGTACAGCGTTAGACGTGTACTTTGAAGGTTGTGGGTTCAGATCCTAAATAGAATGGGTGCTGTTTCGTTCACAATAATTCCTTTTAATTTAAAGTATTCCTCTGTCGTAGAGCAAATAACTTCCACCGTGCTTTTCTTTACTTAATTGGCTGTTCATTCATATGGTAGCGTACACATAGAATAAGTTCACAGCGGACACTACTTAAAGCGAATGTTTTTAGCAACGGTAACTATTTTCAGCCTTTGGAAGCTCTCAACTAGCACAATTTAACTATTTAAATTCAGTTCCGAGTCCACGTCCTATAAGCATGTCTCCAGGTGCACCAGTGGGCTCATCTTGGACGACATACTTCAGTGGTTAAATTGTCAGTTAAATGTATTTCGCATGAAATGTTGCACCCATGAAGCACTAAGTACAATGACATTTGTGAGCGCATGCCGTCTTTGGAATCTAATCAAAAGAAATAAAGCACCCATTTTCACGGGACTTGATCACATGCGCTCAGCAGTATAATTGCTGGAGCAGCGCAAGGTACTAAACTGTGTAGCAGGTGTAGAAAACAGTCCGTAAAATAGGGGACTGGGGCTGTTAATGATTTGATTCGATCTGATCAGTACATATTAAAATTTTTCAAATTAGTCTCCTGGGCATAGATGAGCCACTGTCAACCCGATTACCACGTTGCATGGGCTCACCGAAAGTGAGGTGCCGTGATTGCCATGAGGTGTCACACACCGACATGTTAAATGGCGGGAGCGCCGTTGAATCTGGCCTATGCTTCAGTAATTCATCAGCTATTATGCGATCACGGCTGGCTTCTTCCTGATGTTCAAACCTGAAAGGTCAGTTTCAATGTTCTTCCCACCGTTTTGTGGGCTGTCACTCAGCTATCAGTTACAGCAGCCGACTCAAGGAACCTTTTCTGCTCAAGAATCGCATTGACAACTGTGTGCCCTTGCCTAACAAAACCATTTAGGAATTTATATTGATACGAACCGACCTGACCGAGGAATCTTTCACCAGACTGACTCGCATCATCTCAAAGGCATACCGGGTAGATATGCGCGGGACAGCGGGCACAGACATGCAAGCACATGGACATATTTCTCGTGACACACGCACATGCTTTCAAAATTTATTGCCAGTGTGAAAGTGAACAACTGGGCACCACCACTCTTTGCCCCCTTAAGGGGAGCCCTTTGCAGGCCAATGGGTAAGTTGTTCAAACTCTACGGTGTGGAAGCGGCACCGAGAATGGTTCGAAACTGCAGGCGCAAAAAAGACCACTTACTAAAATGTAGACACAAATAGGGAGGCGCCCTGCGTGTGCCTTTTCGTCCGTCGTCTTTGCGTCTACTATTTCGGACAATTCTCTGTGCCGCTTTCACATTGTGAAGTCTGAACAACCTACCCATTGGCGTGCGTAGGGCTCCCCTTAAGGGGGCAAAGGGTGGTGGTGCCCAGTTGTTCACCCTTACGCTGGTAATAAATTTCGAAAGCATGTGTGCGTGACAGGAGAAAGATGCTCACGTGTTTTTATACCTTGTTACATTTGGTCCAGTAGTTCGTCTCTGCAGATGCCATTGTGCGTAAGCTGGTCTGCTAGAATGCATTAAACCCCATCGGCGCCCGGTTAGAAGCACCACGCACGACGATGTCCTGTAGGTTTTCCAGGCAGTTCGTTGTGGTCACATTGCGAGGAACTCAACGGAACCATCGCGAACAACCCTTTTGTTGAACGGGGTCTAACAGCGTGAGACGAGTGACTGAACTGTTTATTGGTGTGTGGTCTCACAAACACATATATTGTTTGTCACAGAAACAAACTCTTTAAATAACCTAAGCTTATTACATGAAGAGATGTGCAAATAACTAAGTGAGCCATTGAAAGGAATAAATAACTCAATTTTGGGTGCTAGTTCATGGTCTTGCACTTTCTGCAACATAAACTAGGTACTGTTTTGTTTTCCTCTTTTTAGTCACTGTTTGCGAGTTTTATTTAGCAACACCTTGCATGCATGCTAGGTTAACCTGCGCGTGTACTTTTCACCAATAAACAAACTAATATTAAACCGCAGCAATAAACCGCAGCACCTTCAGTGAGTTTCCGACAGCAGCCGCCCCGAATCTCTATCCATCGGGTTTGAGGATTGAGTGGGAACACACGCCCGCGTGTTCCCACTGGTGCTGCTCACGATAACACTTTTGCTAGAGTGCCCCGCCGCGGTGGTCTAGTGGCTAAGGTACTCGGCTGCTGGCCCGCAGGGCGCGGGTTCGAATCCCGGCTGAGGCGGCTGCATTTCCGATGGAGGCGGAAATGTTGTAGGCCCGTGTGCTCAGATTTGGGTGCACGTTAAAGAACCCCAGGTGGTCTAAATTTCCGGAGCCCTCCACTACGGCGTCTCTCATAATCATATAGTGGTTTTGGGACGTTAAACCCCACATATCAATCAATCAATCACTTTTGCTAGAACAGGTTTATAGGACAAACTCACACGAGTTGTCTAAGCAGCCAATGAATTTGAACACGCATCTCATGATGGTACACGAGCTTCATCGACAGCACTTGTACACCAGCTTCATGACTTGTATGGGCTCAACGCATAGCTGTCACCTCGAGTTCGGCATACGAGTGCGGCCACCAGCAACTGAAAGGCAGATGAGAAGGACTCGTGAAAGGAAAGCGGAAAACGGTCTATGCACAACACGTACCGATCCTAACCGCAAGACCTATGGGTAATCTTTGCACAATATTCTTCAATGTCAGCCTAATTGAAGCCCAGGCTTGAAGACCGGAACCGGAGGCCAAGTGCAACCGTAAGAATGGAACGCAAACAGTCGAGGGACAGGAACTGCGATATAGTAACGGGGATCAAGATATTTGCACAGCGCAAGACTACGAGAAAGTACGGCGTAGCTACGAAAGAAGAGACAAGGACAGAAAAGAGCGCTGACTTCAACTGAAGTTTTGTTAGCGCAAAAGCTGTAAATATATACTTGTGACAGAAACCAGCACATCACAGCACTATCGCGAAACATATTGCGTCACAGCCAGACAGTAATTATCTCATTATGTGGGTACAACACTACAGCGCGACCTCAGAATCTATAGCGTCAAAGCCAGATGCTCAATTCCGTTCTTAGTGAGTGCAACCGAAGGCATACTAATACATAGATCACCCAGCATTTGCATTTGGTTTCCCTCAATAATCTCTCGTGTTAGCTGCTGACAATGTTTTTCGACAACGGTGCACTTTTCATATTCCGGTCTGCAACCACAATCTCTACAATGAATACCCATATGGCCTTGAACAGTTGAGTATGTATGGTAATGATGCTCCTTTAAACGCTCATTCAGGTACCTGCCCGTTTGTCTGACATACATCTTGCCGCATGACAACGCGATCACGTAAACGACAGCAATCGCGCATGCTATGAACAGCCTCCTATGTTTGATTGTGCAGCAGCTCCTTCGTGCGGACTGTGCATCCACACGCTTACAGAGCACTGAAAGCTTTTCCAGGGCATAGAAAACAAGCTTCACATGAGCCTTATCACCTATCTTCTCAAATTGTGAGAAATCGTGCGTAGATTGGGAATCACAGCCACGCGCTTTGAGCTACTAGCCACGTAGTTCACTGGTGCTTCACGTTCCTGTTTAATGACCTTAAGCAGCTTTTCCACCACCGAAACCAGCACTTATCTGACGGGAAGCCTGCTCAACGAAGCTGCTGATTAACTAGTGGCCGCATGGCTTGCGGTGAGTGTTTCTGAAACAAATGTTAGCAATTCCTCTCTTTACGAGCTTCCATTGAGCCTATATATATGTACGGTAGAAGTGGTTTGCTTCCTCTAGGCTCGTATTTCCAGCAAAGGTGTTTACATGAAATGTTTTATCTTAAATCAAAAACCTTAACGAGGCATCCTGCGGCAGCTCATGCGTTAGTACAGGAGGTACCATACACTCATCAAAAAGACCTAATGTATTTGAAACGGCAGCTTCAAAACCCCTATCATCGCAGTGAAAAAGCACAAGAAAATCGCCAACAAAACAAAAAACCTTTACAACAGCCGTTTTGTCAAGGCGGCTAGCCAAGAGCCAAGAGTCGGTCATGGTTAGCCAGAAAAATGTCACTTATAACAAGCGCGATGCATGAATCAATGCGCACTTCTTTTTTAAATACATGTGCCTTCATTACATGATACAGAACTTGGTGGGTTCACCTATATTTCTCGCATAAAAACAGAAACCATACATGTAGAATACCTAAATAATGTGCTTAGAAATAGTATGAAGCAAGTTTCACTAAAATATGGCCATTATTTTACGAGAAAAAAGTGGGACGTATATGTCCCATTGACCCATAAAGTGTCATTGAAAAAGTGGGACAGCACCTGTCCCATTGTCTGACGAGGGCACCAAGCTGTAATTATTTTGCCAAATTTGTAGCACCAAAAGGCACAATGCAAGCGGTACAGAGGGGCACTTAAAATACTGTGCAAAAAAATGTGTGGGGTACCTTATTTCCAGATGTGGCACACAATCTGCACCTCTACCTGTTCATCCCAGCGGCTCTGTCTGAGGTCCTCATATACATCAACCGTACTAGCTTCTTTCGGTCTCTTTGCTAGATGTAAATAAGAAACACCCCAGTTATGCCTGAATTTCGGCCCATATATAAAATTGGGTCATAGATAACGGCAAGCCACACTGACGCGACGTCCCCGAGTGCATTTCATCCTGTAAGTGCGTTTACAACTGCTGCTACAGATTCGTGTCGAACTGTATTCAGGCCTGAGATATTAGCTTTTATCATAGGTCTTGTTCCTTTGTTTTCTCTTTTGCTTCCTGGTTGTCTAAATCATCAATTTTATTATTATTTTTCTTTGGCCTTCAATTTCAGAAACAATTTTTACTGCAGTTTTGGTCTGATAGCCACTGCTCTCGTAGTGGTAAAAAGGACGAAAAAACTTGAGGGCGTGCTTCATAATAAAGCGCTCTTTTGTAACGCAATATTTCTGAGCTTACTTGAAGAAAACGGCTGTGCATGCATGTTATGTAGCTAGGCTAAGTAAGTAATTGCTTCACATTTTGTCAAGTGCACTTGCAACATGATTTTTGGCCGATATACTGGTCCAATTTCGTAAGAAAACCCATAGTTGCATGCTGAAATTACTTCTCCCAAGATCCGGAAAAAAGAAAACTACCATAAATCTAGAACTTTAGCTATCTTGCTCGCAATTGGACACTACTTATAAAAAGTTCAACAGCACAAAAATTTAAACTGAACGTATCACCGATACCATGCATCAGAAATGTGCTACATATATATGTTTTTGGTTTTCTAAATGTTCCAGATACACTGTAGCTGAAAAAATATAGATGACGGCAACGCGAAGTGGCGGAGAAAGCTTTTACCGAGGAAAAAAAAGTGGGACCCGTTTGTCCCTTTATTCCTCGAAGCGTTAAGTAAAAACTATTCAGTTCGAGAAAGCCGCTGACTGTTATGGCCACCACATTCTGGAACGCAACTGAGCCAAAGTTGTCAATGCAGTCCTCAGTGCACCTTAGCACCGTGTAATGTGGTAAAAAGTAGTAAAGATCCTTGATGTGAACGGTACAGGCACTAGGCCATTCTTGTTTCGTGAAAGAAATGTAATGATGCCATTAGAATCTTTCACCAAAAAAAAGGGTCGTCGATAGTCAGCCAGTTTAACTTATCTTGTAAAAACTAGGCTACTTCCTTCTGCCACGTCCCGTTTTCTGAAACAATGGCTAGAAGCAACCAGTCGACATTGTGAGTCTTGACAGTGAAAAATAAATCTTAGCTAAGCTTCTCGCTTTTGTCAGTGGGCCTTGCTAGGCTCCTTATGCTGGCACACCTTCGGGCTATCGCTCCCAGGAAGAGGCCCCCACCGAGCAACCCAATCTACACAGTGTGTGACGTGCCCATCCCGGGCTGTGTTAAGCGTGTGCCAAGATTGGGTCCCAAGATCGCTACACAACCTCAGCTGTCACCTTCGAAAAGGCTGACCCTTGTAAGACAAGTAGCCAAATGGGCTCCCGAGACCGTAACTGATAAGTGTGTAGCTGAATGCATTCAGGTTCTGTCGCAGTCTATAGCAGACCACCATAACATGTCTTCTCACCGTGTTGTCACGTTCTTCAAAGAGCACTCACTAGCCTTGTTGACCACGGATAAGGATGGGGGCTTTGCTGCGTTGCCGAATAAAGTGCTTGGCTTCAGAAGCCAGCAATGCTATAAGTTCTGTGTTCGATTGCCAAAGCGGCGTAACGCTGGCAAAAGTAAAGACTGAAGCCAAAAAGTTGTGCAACGCACTGGAATTAAGTAGGCTAGCAAGATTTATTGAGAAAAGCAAGAAGCTTAGCTTGTATTTATTCTTCACTGTCAAGACTCGCAAAGTGGACTGGCCGCTTCATGTCATTCTTTCGGAAAATGGGACGTGGCAAAAAAAGTGGCCTTGTTTTTACAAGGTAAGCTAAACTTGCTGGCTATCGACGACCCTTTTCAGGTGAAAGATTATTATCTTTCACGTAACAACAATGGCCTACGTGCCTGCTCTATTAACATCCCCTATCGTTACTACTCTTTACCACATGGCACGTTGCTACGGTGCGTTGAGTACTGCGTTGACAGCTTTGGCTCAGTTGCGTTCCAGAATGCGGTGGCCATAACAGTCAGCGGCTTTCTTGAACTCCTTGGTGTTTACTTAAATACAACTTTTGTATCATAGAATGAAGGCGCTTTCATTAAAAAGGGAGAGTGTGCATTGGTTCATGCACAGCACCTGTTTTAAGTGACATTTTTCTAGATTAACATGACCGACCCTTGGCTAGGCACTTCGACAAAACAGCTGTTGCAAAGGTTTTTGTTTTGACGATTTTCTTCTGCTTTTTGATTGCGATGATAGGGGCTTTGAAGCTGCCGTTTCAAACACATTAGGTCTTTTTGATGAGCGTTTGGCACCTCTTGTACTGACGCATGAGCTGCCGCAGGATGCTTCGTTAAGGTTTTTTGATTTGATATTAAACATTTCATGTGAACACCTTTGCTGGAAATATGGGCCTAAAGGAAGCAAACCACTTCTACCGTACATCTCGGCTCAATGGAAGCTCGTAAAGAGAGGAATTGCTAATATTTGTTTCAGAAACACTCACCGCAAGCCTTGCGGCCACTAGTTAATCAACAGCTTCGTTGAGCAGGCTTCCCGTCTGATAAGTGCTGGTTTCCCTGATCATGTGCTGGCTTCTGTGGCAGAAAAGTTGCTTAGGGCCACTAAACATCGGCGTGAAGCACCAGTGAACTGCGTTGCTAGTAGCTCAAAGCGCGTGGCTATGATTCCCTATCTACGTAAGATTTCTCACAATTTGAAAAAGATGGGTGATAGGGATGATGTGAATATTTTTTTCTCTGCCCCTCCCCCCCCCAAAAAAAAGAAAATCTTTCAGTACTCCATAAGCGTGTGAATGCGCCGTCCGAACGAAGGAGCTGCTGTACAATCAAACATGAGAGGCTATTCCTAACATGCGCGATTGCTGTCGTTTACTTGATCGCGTTGTCATGTGGCAAGATGTATGCCAGACAAATGGGCAGGTACCTGAATGAGCGCTTAAAGGAACATCATTACCATGTATACTCAGATGTTCAAGGCCATCTAGGCATTCATTGCAGAGATTGTGGTTGCAGACCGGAATTCGAGGAGTGCACCGTTGTCGCAAAACATTATCAGCAGCTAATACGAGAGATTGCCCCGCCGCGGTGGTCTAGAGGCTAAGTCACTCGGCTGCTGACCCGCAGGTCGTGGGATCAAATCCCGGCTGCGGCGGCTGCATTTCCGGTGGAGGCGAAAATGTTGTAGGCCCGTGTGCTCAGATTTGAGTGCACGTTAAAGAACCCCAGGTGGTCGAAATTTCCGGAGCCCTCCACTACGGCGTCTCTCATAATCATATGGTGGTTTTGGGACGTTAAACCCCACAAATCAATCAACACAAGAGATTATTGAGACAAACCAAATGCAAATGCTGGGTGAACTATGTATCAGTATGCCTTCGATTGCACTCACTAAGAAAGAAATTGAGTATCTGGCTTTGACGCAATAGATTGTGAGGTTGCTCTGTGGTGTGATGTTGTACCCACATAATTAGATAATGATTGTCTGGCTGCGACGCAATAGGTTGCGAGATTGTGCTGTGATGTGCTGGCTTCTGTCACGAGTATATATTTCTAGCGTTTGCGGTAATAAAATTTCAGTTGAAGTCAGCGCTTTTTTCTGTCCTTGTCTCTTCTTCTGTAGTTACGTTGTAACTATTCGTAGTCTTGCGCTGTGCAAATATGTTGATTCCCAATCGCAAGCTAGCCGAGGTATCTGTCTTATCAAGTAACTGGGAGTATTAAGGGTATACCCGAGACTTAAAGAATATCAAAACCTCGCCTGTACATCTATCGTGTCACGGACACTGCTCACTGGCGCTGCTGATATAACTCTATAGAAGTAGCCACTTAAGATAACTCCGCTCGCATCCACAAAAACCACGATCTGCAGCAGAAGTAACCAGCACGAAACAGTGGGTGGAAGCGCAACAGCATATGAAGTGGGACATCCTCCCTACGGAAACGCAAAAAGACTCAACAGCGAAAGACTGCCTATAGCGTCTGCTAAAATTCCCCTTCGCCCCACGACTCGTGTGGTGATGGTGGACACTGTGGGACTTGATATAGGTGGACCTTTGGGAAGAAAAGCAATGAAGTACTACCCACCGAACAACACGCAGCGGCAAAGTAATATCGACCTACGTTGACCTTTTAAAGTCAGGAATGTGCCTCCCCGGGCCGTCCTGTTCGCGACTCCTAGGGTAAAACTAGTGTTTGTGCGTGCCGTGCTGCTCGTCCTTTTGCTGCGGCCATGAACTGTCACTAAACACGCGTATAACTTCATGTTGCTGAGGTCCGAAGCTATAAGCGCCATCTCCCCAGCCCGTTCCCTTTCGTCACAAAGAACACGCTCATTGGCAATTGTGCCAAAGTTTGCCTACCCGTTCCTTGCACAATTGAGCTTAGAATCATACGGCGTGGGAAAACTGGCGTGTAGTAATAGTAAAACGCATCCCCCCACCTCACGAAACCCCGTTTCTCTCACCGATTTGATGCAACTTCTTGACAAAACATCAAGGCAATTATTCTTTAGAACTGCCAGAAAGGCAGATCAATCCTTGTACATGGTCCCCACTTAACGTTCCTGGGCCCAGTCACAGCATAGTTTGTAGAGCTGCAATGACACACGCATCACTGCTTACTTTCATCAAATTCAGGAGTCTCCCATCAAATACTAACAATATAATTACAAAGCACTCTGTGTGGGGCAGATAACTGCGGATTAGATACTTTCGACTGCCTGGAGCCCCGCTAATGCCCTCCGAAGTCCAAGTTCAGTATTTAGGAGTTGGAAAAAATCGTTAAGGGGCACTTTTGTTTAGGAGGTTACAGAGTTGTAAACAAGTTTCACACAAACAACACTTCATATATTTATATATAGCTTTATATATTTATATATAGCTACATTTGCTTATATTTAGCGAGCGCATTATTCATAGAAGTCACTATACGAAAGGTATGCCCCGTTGACACTTGAGAGGTCTGTATACTGGTGGCACTGCTGTTTACCTTCAGACAATATGGCCCACTTTCCCAGGAGTCACAACCATGTCATAAAACTTATTAGCGCAATGCAATACCTTAGCCTCTCAGTTACTGTGACTGGTGCCAGCCTAAAAGATACATTACGCACGGATTGGCAACAAAAGCGCGTGTTATATTTAGCACTTAGTTGCCCTGTTTCACAGTCGTCATTGCGGGTAACAACAAAATTTCGACTAATGCGTACGTCAGAGCCAACACAATCTTGAAAGAACAGATTTGTCACTGCCTGACGTCGGTATTTCAAGCGATTGAACACACCAGTAGTACTGAAAACTGTTCTCATTTCAATCCGTGAGTATTGTACAGACGCGGCCACTGTTAAAAGGGACACCTGCACGCAGAGAATGTCAAGACTTCATTTTCTTGCATAAAAACTGGGGTTTAGATTTGCATAAGGCTACTGGGGGTTGACAGCACAGGCTCTTTCCGATAAACTAGTAAAGCACACGCTCAATGTTACCCCATCTACTTGCAGTTAGGGGGCCAGCAATAAGAAAGGCGACCATTCGAGTGTGTTTTAACAGTGACCGGGTCTGTACATGCATTGTACCAAGTGTATGACCTGTACTTACGAGAGGTAGCATACGGGAAGTAACACACTCAAACCCGGAAGGATGCCGAACCAACTTTCGCCAGGAGTGAAAATTGACAAGGTGAAACGACACAGGAATAGCTCGTTACTTCCGACAGTTCGAGTGACAAAAGGATTGCTTTGCAACTTACCCGAGGAGGTGTAGAGCGGCATCGGTTGAGGAGTCGTGCAGAATGGTCCAGGTGTATACCCTTGTACACTGTCGTCCTTTATGAAAGGGAACACGCGAACGCGTGGCCTAAGCTTTGCGGCGGCTGCCTACAGCACCATCAACCGACTGCAAAAGAAAACACGTTTGCTGTCAGCGTCATCTGTTGCCAAAAAAAACGAGATATGCTGGCAGACAAGCACTGATGAATTGCATTCCCTCTCTGCTCAGGCCTGCAGTACGTAGTCCACTGCCAACACATCAAACGTAGTGTGCGACCACGGCGCAGGCTGCAGTACGTAAATCGATCGATATCGCTCGCCACGCGAGCGGAGAAGGAACGTAATCTAGCGGCGCTTGTCTACCGATTAGGACTCGTTACATTGCTTGGCCATAGATGACGCGAAAAGCGAACGTGCTTTCTCTTCTTGTCGGTTGATGGTGCTGTAGATGCAGGCCATTCGTTCGCGTGTTCCCTTTCATAATAGACGACAGTGTGCATGACCATTGTGCAACACGCGGTGTTCTTCATACGCCCCATTCACTCAGTGGAATGAAAAGAAGAACACCGGATCATGCAAGCTTAAAGAAATGCAGTGCTCATTAAAAGACCGATGCACACACTGAAGGCACAATATGAATGACGCCTTAGTGCTGGAAAGAAAACGTTAAAGAGGACAGGACGCGTGTGCCCCGTCTTTCCACTCTTACAGCGTCATTTAGAGCAAAGAACCAAGTAGCCCAAAATGTCAAAGTCTAATATGGACTTACTTTAAACAGTGCTGCAGACATCTGGATAAAGTGACAGAATTTAACCAAGGTAGATACGACGTGCGCCTACGTGCGGAAAGCAAGTAAGAGTTGAAACCGCGTTGGCACGCAAACTGAAAAGACGCAGACTGTAATAAAACCTCCCGTGAGCAACTGCAACATCGATCATAGCTATTTCCCATCATTAGAAGGGTCAATCGAAGGCACGAAACTAAAAGCGAGGAATGCTCGACGAAGTTCTTGTGCCTTTTACACGTTGGCAGCAGCAGAGAATGCTACGTTTCTAATCGTAATGGTAAGAAAAAAGAGGAAAATACAACTAGGTTTAATTAGATAATTGTTTGGAGATTTACATCCCAAGAACAAACGTAGCGAACATGATACACGCCTTAGCGGAGGTCTTGGGAAATTCCAACCTATAACATGTTCTAATGATTTAATTTGACCCCTTGATCTTAGAATAGGGTTTATCATTAACAAATTGACGCAAACGAAAAGAAACATTACAGACCAGCACACAAGAGAATAAAAGTGGAATAAAAATAGAAACCATAACTAAATCGTTGACTGAGGCACGCCATGACCTGCCTATTGAATTCGATGCAAACTCCGAAATGTTAACAGGCTGACTCCGGGTGTCACGGTAGAATCAATACAACCGCATTTCGCACGAGGAAATAAGTTATCCCGAAATGTTGGCCGGGAGTGCAACAGCATTCCTGGCTAGTGTTCACTACACCATCATGGGAGAAGACCCTCGACCCCTGCAAAGTCTCATTAGTGGGTTCACCTGCCATTTTCCTTGATGCCACTGTTGAAGCTCGCAGCGACGGGGATCCTTGTGATGTTCCCCAAGAAGTTGCTGGTGATGAAACTCCTTGAATATGGGCTCCAAGTTACTAGTCCCAGTAGCGGCAAAAGTTTTTAGAACTGCAACAACATCAAAGTGGTTACTTAAGCTTTAAAAAAATTGAAAATGTGGTGCCTTTACAAAGCGCGCCGTAAAGCTAGCTTAATTTTTTTAGGGGGCAAAAACATACTTAGCTACTGCGCAAGTCGACAGACGCCGTAGCTAAGTACTAAGAGGATAATCGCTAAAAAGTGGGTGTGCAAACACTGACACCAAAGAACACTAATGCGGTTCATGTTGCCTAGCCTTCTTACGTTGGTGATTGCAGGCTCACCATAAAGAATGAGTTCTTTCCCATTTAAACTGCCAATGCTTTATTAACACATAACTGGACAGTACAACGGAAATGAACGCAGTAAAAGTATAAGTATGGGCAATGAAATTCGCGACCAACTAGAGTTAGTCAGCACTACCAACTACGTGTATTGGTATAAAGCTCTTTGAAAGTATGTTATCTGATAGCATCGGTCAGTGAACTTACTAATAAGTCAACCCACTCGGACTCACTTAGATCGAGCCTTGAGTCTGAGTGTGTCCGGGTGTGTAATATTTTGGTGAGCGGGTCCGGCTGTAGAGAGTTTTCGCGAGTCTGAGTGAGTCCGAAGCGCTAGATGTATTTCTTCAAACTGAACGAGTTCCCCTTTCGTTCACCTGCCCCCCCCCCTTGCCCACTGGCCTATGTATGACAATAAACTGTGCACCAAACTTTTCACCAACAATAAATGATAGCGAACAAACTGCAAACTAGATGATGATCAGGTCGCTAAGAAAGCTCGCAACAATAGCATGTTTCAGTTACCACTTCATTACCCAATGTTAGTAACTATGCGGCTTTGTTCGTAAATTTATTAGCATTAGCGAACCTATTACCCAAAGATACTTCAATGACCATTTGGTTCGTACTGTTACGCTTCATTTTACGCGAACCCCTTTGGGCCCAAATGCAAGACCACGGACAGCGTGCGAACGCTCCCGGGCCTGTAAACGTATCGGGGGTAGAGGCGCAGAAGTGTATGCCCAGACGCCGAGGAACCTGAGACGCTGCTGCCGCGAAGGTCGTCATGTGCTGTGCGCGAGAACGCGGTGAGCTCATGGCTCATTCGCACCTGGCTCTTGAGTGTGGGAACGCCGGTGGTGTGATCCGTGGCGCGATCAGTCGCGTGATCGGTGGCGTGACCAGTGGCGTGGTAGGTGGTGCGAACACAAGGTGATCCATATTTGGTCATGTCTGGAGGCGCCTGACGTCACACAAGCGTCTGGAACCCTTTAAAAACGCGCAGGGAGAGACTGGGTGGAGCAGTCTGGATTGAGACTCTGCCGGAACTCTGCTCCTCGGCTTCTTACCTTTGAATGTCCACTTTGGTCTAACTATGTAGTATTAAACTCTTTTGATTTGCTGTTCTGCGCCGTCTCGCCGGTACTTCCCTTTTCGTCGGTCCTGATGCAAGTTACGAGCACAACCTGCTGACGGCGGCGGTCAAGAGACACCCCCCCCCCCCCCATAACAACTGGTGGCAGCGGTGGGATGCTGCAGTCATTTCGACGACTCGAGGGCTGAGCTGCGACAAGTATCCACGAGCCGTCTCGTCTGCCAGGCCGCAACCAGATGCAGTGTTTGCGAGGGTCTACGCGGAATTCTTGGCTGTTGAGTGGTGAGTGCGGGGCTTTGTCTGCTGAGTTTTGCCAGGCTTTTTCAGTGGGGGAAGCGTAACTGGTAATTCGAACTATTGTTGTCGCCAAAGTGGGCTGCGGCAAGATAGTTGTGTACAGTAGGAAAGGTCGCACTGAACACAGCCATGAATTTGAAGTTGCTGCGTAAGCGGAGTTATTACAGCTTGCAAAGGAGTTGCGTTTGGATGTTTCTGACGCACTCCGGAAACCAGAATTGATCGAGGCTATTAGTGCTCTGGAGGCTGAGGAAGATGAGCTGACGGAATGCCTTGAGATAATTCGAGAAAGGGAAGCCGCAAAAAGACAGGCAGAGGAGCGTAGAGAACAGCAAGAGAAAGAGCGTGAGGAAAGGGAGCTCGAATTAAAACGACTCGAGTTTCAACGTTCGAGAGAGCGCGAGGAACGCGATCACGCGCTCGAGTTAAAGCGACTCGAGGTTGAAATAGAGCGCGTGCGAACGGCAGGGCAGAGAAGCGAGGCAAACAGTGCAGGGGTGCACATATCGCTCAAAATGACAGAACTAATTCGCCCTTATAAACTCGGAGAGGACATTGGGTTGTTCTTGGTGAACTTTGAGCGGACGTGTGAGAAGCAGGGGTTCTCCCGTGAGTCGTGGCCACAGCGCTTGCTCACACTCTTACCTGGCGAGGCAGCAGAAGTAATCGCTCGTTTATCCACTGAGGAGGTCGACGATTACGATAAAGTAAAATCCAGTTTGCTTAAGAAGTACAGGCTGTCCGCGGAGGCATTCCGGCGGAAATTCCGTGAATTGGAGAAAGGAAGGAGTGAGTCATACACTGAATTTGCCTATAAACTGAAGTTAAACATGGTGGAATGGCTAAAGGAGGAGAAGGCCTACGGTGACCACGCAAAGGTTATTGAGTGTTTTTTACTAGAGCAATTCTACAACCGGTTACCAGAGAACATTAGGCATTGGGTGCAAGACAGGCCAGATGTTAGCTCTGTAGCCAGAGCCGCAGAGCTAGCAGGGGAATTCGTCACACGTCGGGCTCGCGAAGGCGGTGACAGTGGTCGAAAAGGGGGTCCCGATTTTAGGTTCAAGCCAAAGAGAGGGCCTGTGAAAACGAAGGAAGAGCCTGAAATTGGGAATGCCCTAACCGTAAATACGTCGGAGTCGGAACGGAACACCGAACCTGCGTTAGAACAGCAAAGGAAGCTAGAAGAGAGGAAACCGTTCCTTTGCTATAACTGCCATAAACCCGGTCACATTGCGGCGCACTGTAAGAAACCAAAAGTTGTGTTTCTATCCATCAGTGGTAGGGACGAGAATATCGAGCTTCTCGAACCTTACATGCGCGACCTTGAAGTGAACGGGAAGCCATGCCGCGTACTGCGCGATTGTGCGGCTACGATGGACGTAGTTCACAGCTCGTACGTTGAGCCGCAAATGTTCACGGGTGAGTGTGCTTGGATCAAGCAGGCTGTAGAGTCGTGTAGTGCATGCCTTCCCGTCGCAAAGGTAACTATCAAAGGTCCTTTCGGCACGCTCGAGACGGAAGCTGCCGTGTCGCCGGCACTCCCTCCGCAATACCCTTACCTGTTTTCGAATAGATCTGACAAGATGCTGCGCGAGAGAGGGCAGCTGTTTGGGGAGGCAAATGTGATGGCGCTAACGCGTTCGAAAGCACGGGAACTCGCTGCGAAGGCAGTTGCCGAGTCCCCTTTAGCTGAAATCGGCCTGACGCAGGACTCCCCAGCAGAGGTCGAACTTGCGCCAGCGTTACAACAGCAGGGGGTCCCATCCGTGGAGGATGAAGCTACGGCACGGGCACCATCAGAAATATTGGAAGAGCATTCCAGAGATTTACTTGTAGCGCCTACGTCGGAAAGCTTACAGCGACTGTTAATGGTAGACAGCATGGCCTTGAGGAATCAACAAGATAAAGACCCGAGCTTGCGAAACATCCAGAGCAGGGTAAATGAAAAGATAGCCCCGAAAAACATAAGTTATTATGAGAAGGATGGCATACTGTACAGGAAGTATGTTGACAAAAGGGGTGTAATGTTTGATCAGCTGGTCGTGCCTCAAGCTTATCGAGAGGATTTACTGCGCTTGTCGCATGGAAGTTCTTGGGCAGGTCATTTAGGCGTCAAGAAAACGAAGGGACGGTTGTTGCAGGAGTATTATTGGCCAGGCTGTTTCCGCGACGCAGAGCGATTTGTAAGGACATGCGACACGTGTCAGCGTGTAGGTAAGCCGGGTGACAAGTCGAGGGCGCCGATGAAGCTGGTGCCTATCATCACAGAGCCGTTTCGGCGGCTCGTAGTGGACACTGTAGGCCCACTGCCGGCGACATCGTCGGGGTACCGCCACGTGCTGACCGCGATATGCCCAGCGACTAAGTTCCCCGAAGCGGTTCCACTTAAAGAACTTAGCTCTGTGGAAATAGTTAACGCGCTCCTTTCCATATTCGCACGAGTTGGCTTTCCCGCCGAAATACAGTCGGATCAAGGCTCTGTGTTTACTAGTGCTCTTACCACTACGTTTTTGGAAAGGTGCGGAGTAAAACTAATTCATAGTTCAGTCTACCACCCTCAGTCTAACTCCGTGGAGAAGCTCCACTCCGTTCTGAAGCGAGTGTTGAGGGCGTTATGCTACGAAAGGAAGACGGACTGGGAGCTATGTTTGCCGGCTACCATGTTCGCGTTAAGGACTGCCCCGCATGAAGCAACGGGGTTTTCGCCAGCCGAGCTCGTGTACGGCCGCTCGTTGCGATCTCCTCTTCGCTTGCTTCGAGAATCGTGGGAAGGCCGAGCCGAAGACCCAGTAGTGGTCGAGTACGTTTTGAAGCTACTGGAGCGTTTAAGAAGCGCTCAACGGCTATCAGAGCAAGCCATGGCTAAAGCGCAACATAGGTCAAAGGTGTACTATGACCGCACAGCCAGAACCCGTCGATTCGATGTCGGGGACAAAGTAATGATACTGCGACCGTCGCAGAAAAACAAATTAGAAGTGCAGTGGGAAGGTCCCGCCAACGTAGTTGAAAAGCTTTCTGACACAAACTACGTGATACGCCTGCCCGGAAAGCGAAAGATACAGCAAGTGTATCATTGCAATCTGCTCAAGCCATACCGAGAACGGGAAGCAGTGGTATGCATGATGGTGAACATCCCCGAGGAGATTCCAGTTGAACTTCCAGGGCTTGCATCAGTCATAAACGGTGAGGATGGTGAACCACTAATCAAAGAATTAATATCGAAAGCGCAGTTAGAGCCGGAGCAAAAGATCGAGCTCCAGGATCTTCTGAAAGAATTTCAGGACTTATTTGTAGATAGGCCTGGAAGAACCTCAGTTGTTACTCATGACATCGAGCTGACATCCTCAGAACCCGTGCATAGCAAAGCTTACCGAGTGTCACCGCGCCAACGAGAGATTATGGATTCCGAGGTGAAGAAGATGTTGGAATTAGGCGTGATCGAGCCTTGTGAGAGCGATTACACTTCGCCCTTAATCTTAGTTGAGGTGCCGGGAAAAGATCCACGCCCTTGCGTGGATTATCGCAAGCTAAACTCGATCACCAAAGATCAGATTTACCCTATACCAAACATTGAAGAGCGCATTGAGAGGGTTAGTGGAGCTCGATATATTTCCACGCTGGATCTCGTTCGAGGCTACTGGCAGGTTCCTCTCACCGAAAGGGCTAGCAGATATGCAGCGTTCATATCGCCGTTGGGAACGTTCCACCCTAAGGTATTAAGCTTCGGTTTGAAAAATGCACCATACTGTTTTTCAAGCCTTATGGACAAGGTGTTACGAGGAATAGGGGAATTCGCTTTACCCTACTTAGACGATGTGGCGATATATTCGTCCGCTTGGTCGGAACACATGCAACATCTGCGAGTGGTTCTAACGCGTTTGCGTGAAGCGGGACTAACTGTGAAGGCACCTAAATGCCAACTCGCTCAAGCTGAGGTGATCTACCTAGGTCACATAATCGGACAAGGACGCCTCCGACCTTCTGAGCTCAAGGTGGCTGCCATACGCGATTTCCCGCAACCACGCTCAAAGACAGATATCCGCTCATTTCTGGGGGTTGCAGGTTACTATCAACGTTACATCCCGAGATATTCGGAATTAGCTAGCGCTTTAACTGACGCGCTCCGGAAAACTGAGCCACAAACTGTCATCTGGGATGACCGTAAAGAGGAGGCTTTCAAAGCATTAAAAGCCGCCTTAACATGTCAACCTGTGCTGAAATCACCTGATTATTCGAAAGAGTTCATAGTTCAGTGTGATGCTAGTGAGCGAGGCATGGGAGTAGTGTTGTGCCAACGAGGAGAGGACGGTGAACACCCAGTTCTTTATGCCAGTCGTAAGCTGACTGTGCGAGAACAAGCGTATAGCGCAACCGAGAAAGAATGTGCGTGTCTCGTATGGGCAGTGCAAAAGTTGTCGTGCTACCTTGCAGGCTCGAGGTTCATAATAGAGACAGACCACTGTCCTCTCAGATGGCTGCAGTCCACTTCTTCCAAAAATGGTCGCCTCCTGCGCTGGAGCCTCGTTTTGCAGCAGTATTCATACGAAATACGGTACAAAAAGGGGAGTCTCAATGGCAATGCCGATGGCTTAAGCCGAAGCCTCTAGGTCATGAATTGGCCTCGATTGTTTTTCTTCCTGACATAGGTTTTTGTGTTATTATTTCTTCCGTAGTTTTGGAAGACCTGTGCGTCGTTAGGTGGGCAACGAAATTAGGGGTGTGTTTAGTACTTTGTACGAGTAATAAGATTGAGACTTTTGTGTTTAAGGTAAGCCTGGCGGGGCTCAGTGGATACGTGTCTCGCGCTTGCTTCTTCAGTGGCTTTGTTATCCTGTATTTTCCCGTGGATTGTTTGTTCAGTCGACCGGCTCTACCATGGCGAGGATCTTGCCCTCCCAGAGAGAGGACTTCGTTGTCATCTGGCATCTCTTCGGACACCACGTCGGTTCCAAACTCTTGGCAGGAACGCCGGAAGAACCTGTGGTTTCCCTTCTTGCTGATGAAAGACCTGAAGCGGTGGGGTGTGATGATCTCAGCACCCGGAGCTGCCTGGCGACCAGCCCCCCCGACGAGCCCCTGCGGGGTCGCCCCGGAAAGGAGCTCATACCATTGTCTTTGGCCACTTTTGACTGTCGCCATTTGCTGGATTCCATTGTATGGTTCGCCTCCAGCCTCCGGCGAACCTCGACAACATCAGGGAAATCTGGCATGTCGAAAGTGACATGTCGCCTTAGAAGACGACATTAACGAAGTGCGCGCGGGGCACTGGCGCTGTGGCACGAGCGCGAGCCTGGCGTCGAACGCTGGCCAGGAGTGACTCCAACGCCTGGGCTACGCTTTTGAACTTGTTCACGTTTCCTGTCCTTTAATAAATCGTCTACAGTCACAAGCGGCTGTACAGACGTAACAGTTGGCGACGAGGAAGACTGGATCGACTCATCGGCACTCCACCGACGTCAAGGAAATAACATGGCGACGCCCGACTTCGGTCGGCTACCCGAATTCAGCGGCAGCCCCAGCTCCTGGAGATCCTGGTATGGGAGGCTACAGTTCTTCTTCGAGGCTAACGAGATTACGGACGCATCGAAGAAACGTGCTCATCTGCTAACGCTGTGCGGGGAACAGACTTATGACATCGTCTGCGCCCTCGTTCAACCCAAGCAGCCCAACCAAGTGAGCTACGAGGACATAGTCAAGATGCTCAAGGCTCACTTCGATCCACAACCGTCTGAGGTCTTCTGCAGGGCACGATTCCAGCGACGTGACCAAAAGCACGACGAAACGGTCAGTGATTACGTCACGGCGCTCAAGAAGCTAGCAGCAGATTGCAATTTCGGGACAAGCGCAGACACTGCAGCGAATCCGACAATGCTGCCTATGGACGTCATGCTGCGTGATCGTTTCGTTTGCGGTCTTCGGAACGAGCAGGTCCAGCAACGGCTCTTCGCAGAAAAGGACTTGACGTTCAAGAAAGCTTTCGACCTTGCACTGCGAGCCGAAAACGCCATCGAAGACCAGAAACGCGTGAAAACCGAATTTAAAGAGTTTCACGAATCCTGCATAAGCACATGCAAGATAGACAACCAAGGTCACTCTAGTGCCTCTGCCCAAAAGAAGAAACAACGCTGTTGGCGTTGTAACGCGCTACATAATCCGGACACTTGCAAGTTCCAGACAGTCTCCTGCAACTACTGCAAGAAACGCGGACACATTGAAAAAGCCTGTCTGAAAAAGCGGAAAGAAGCAAAAACGAGCAACAGCATCGAATATCCCCTACAAGGAACTTCGACAGCTGCCTCAGCACCAGTGTCGACTCAGCAGGACTCATCAGACGTGGCCCTTTACGAGCTCAACACCGTAACCAACGCGTTCAGCACACAGAAGGTCATGACTCGGCTACGCGTACATGGCAAGTTCTTGGATTTTGAAGTCGACTCGGGTGCAGCCTGCACACTCATCAGTGAGGTCACGTTCAAAGCTACGTGGACAGATGATCGACCACGGCTTCAGACCGACAACATGCTCCTACGCACATGGTCAGGACAGTCTCTTCGAGTTCTCGGATGTGCAACGGTGATTGTTACGCACGGAAACAAAACCATGACACTACCACTTGTTGTCATCAAGGGAGCAGGTTGTAACCTCCTTGGACGAAACTGGTTTCCTCACCTGGGTATACAGATCACGGGCATCAATGATGTATCCGGCGATGAACTTGTTTCGAAGCTTCTCGACAAGTACCAATCTGTATTCGACGAGGACATATCAGGACACATCGGTCCAGCGGTACAACTAGACCTCGTGGAAGGAGCGAAACCAAAGTTCCTAAAAGCACGGCCGGTTCCTTTCGCGCTCCGGTCAGCTGTAGAAGCAGAATTGGATCGACTGCAAAGTCAAGGCATAATCGAGCCAGCACAGCATTCGGATTGGGCAACGCCTCTCGTACTGGTTCGAAAGAAGAATGGCTCGTTGCGAATATGCGGCGACTACCGTTGCACAGTGAACCAGGTATCAAAGAAGGCAGACTACCCACTTCCCTCTACTGATGAAGTGCTCAGCCACTTGAGGGGAGGCAAGGTCTTCAGCACCCTGGATTTAGCACAAGCGTACCAGCAACTTCACGTGACGCCAGAGACAGCAGAGATATTGACCCTGAACACGCTGAAGGGACTATACAGGGTCAAGAGGTTGCCTTTCGGAATTTCTGCAGCCCCAGCCATTTTTCAACGTTTTATGGAGACAATGCTGTCAGGCATCACAGGCGTGTGCGCATACCTAGATGACGTGATCATCAGTGGGAAAGACGCCACGGAACACGCCGAGAGACTGGAAGAAGTGCTGAAGAGGCTACGAAACTACAATCTGCGCCTCGGAAAAAACAAGTGCTGCTTTGCGGTGCGACAAGTCTTCTTTCTGGGACACCGAATCGACGAGACAGGCGTCCACACAAACGAAGAGAAAGTTCGAGCCATAACGGACGCTCCAGCACCAAACTGCAAACAAGCGCTTCAATCATTTCTCGGAATGCTGGCTTTCTACGACAGATTCTTGAAGAACAGGGCAACAGTTGCCAGCTGCCTATACCAGCTTCTTCAGAAGGACGCCACGTGGAGATGGGAGACAAAGCATCAAGAAGCCTTTGACAAGCTTAAGGCATTGCTGCTCAGTCAGACCGTACTGGCACACTACGACGAACAGAAGGAGCTTCTTGTCTCTTGTGATGCTTCACCATATGGCATAGGAGCTGTTCTGTCTCAACGTGATGACCAGAATAGAGAGGCGCCAATCGCTTTTGCATCTCGGACGCTAGGGCCGGCAGAACGCAAATATGCTCAATTGGACAGAGAAGGCCTTGCTGTGGTGTTTGCAGCCCACAAGTTCCACAAGTATATTGCGGGAAGAAAGGTGACTTTCGTCACTGACCACCAACCACTGCTCGGCATACTGGGTCCACAAAAGCCAACGGCTCAAGTCCTTTCTCCACGGATGACCAGATGGTGCATCAAGTTATCGGCGTATGACTACAGCATAATCTACAGGCGTGGCAAGAACCATCAAAACGCGGATGCGTTGAGCCGTTTGCCATTACAAGAACGTCTCGATGAACCCTGGCCTCCAGGTGACGTACTATTGTTCGAAGCGTTATCGAGACCTCCGTTGACTGCTGCCGAGATAGCACGCCTGACACAACAAGACAGCATCATGCAGAGGTTGTACAAGGCAGTGCAGGATGGTACAGTGGAGAAACTCACTGGAGATGAGTTTGCTCCTTACCGACGACGAGCGACCGCACTAGCACTACAGCGCGAGTGCATCACACTTGGATCCCGAGTGATCATACCGAGCTCAGCACGATCCCGTGTTCTGGCACTTCTGCATGCGGGTCACAGAGGCATGGTAGCCATGAAGAAGTGCGCAAGGAGCTACGTATGGTGGCCCGGAATGGACAAGGTGATCGAGGAAACGGTGCGACAGTGCCGTGAATGCCAAGCAACGCAAAAGAGCCCACCCAAAGCTCCTATTCCTACGTGGGACCGTCCCCAGACAGCATGGAACACGGTGCACGTTGACTTCGCGGGGCCACTACTCGGACGCACCTACTTAGTTGTTGTGGACGCATACACAAAGTGGGTGGAAGTCCGGCACGTGACACAAGCAACATCCGCGGCTGTAATCGACGTGCTCCGAAGCCTCTTTGCAACGTTCGGCATTCCCCGAAAGGTCATCTCCGACAACGGAAAAGCATTCATCTCCAACGAGATCAAGCAGTTCTATGCGTCGAACGGCATACAGGCTGCAACCTCACCAGCATATCATCCGGCAACAAACGGCCAGGCAGAACGCTATGTGGCGGAGCTGAAAAGAGCGCTGTTGAAAGATGCAGACAAGTCCATACAGTGCCGACTTGCAAGATTTCTGTATCGGCAGCACACGACAATACACACTACCACAGGTATGACACCGGCGAGAGCGATGTTCGGACGAGAATTGCTCTGCCCTCTCGATCTTCTTAAGCGGGAGACGGATAAGCGAAGTCCTGAGAGCCAGGAGGCATTGCAAAAATCACGCCGCTTCGCTATAGGGGATAGAGTGCTTATCCGGCAGTTTTTGAAAAAGCCAGATTGGATTGAAGGCGAAATACTGCGCCGCGTCGGACCACGATCCTGGCTTGTAAAAAGCGACCAAGGAAAGGTTCGGCGTCACCTCAATCACATGAGGAAAACGAGTCAGACCAGACAAACAACCCAATCGCGGACAGATTGGAGCGCAGCTGACGATCTCTTGGACGCAACGCCAGAAGAGACGCCATCGAGCTCAGCTGCTCAACCGCCTGAATCGCCCGAGATGCAAGATCACACTCCCTCGCAACCGTCGACGTCACAGGCAGTGGCCACTCGGCAACTGCGACCACCAGAGGTTAGGCGACCTCCAGACCGCTATGGAGACTTCGTCTAAGGGAGGAAGAGTGACATGTCGCCTTAGAAGACGACATTAACGAAGTGCGCGCGGGGCACTGGCGCTGTGGCACGAGCGCGAGCCTGGCGTCGAACGCTGGCCAGGAGTGACTCCAACGCCTGGGCTACGCTTTTGAACTTGTTCACGTTTCCTGTCCTTTAATAAATCGTCTACAGTCACAAGCGGCTGTACAGACGTAACACCCTCCCAGAGAGAGGACTTCGTTGTCATCTGGCATCTCTTCGGACACCACGTCGGTTCCAAACTCTTGGCAGGAACGCCGGAAGAACCTGTGGTTTCCCTTCTTGCTGATGAAAGACCTGAAGCGGTGGGGTGTGATGATCTCAGCACCCGGAGCTGCCTGGCGACCAGCCCCCCCGACGAGCCCCTGCGGGGTCGCCCCGGAAAGGAGCTCATACCATTGTCTTTGGCCACTTTTGACTGTCGCCATTTGCTGGATTCCATTGTATGGTTCGCCTCCAGCCTCCGGCGAACCTCGACAACATCAGGGAAATCTGGCGGAACTACCTTACGAGACGGAACAGGGCCTAGAGCCAGGTATCACGTACCGTGCTCCAGGTTAAGAAGGCTACGAGCTTCGACGACTGATCCCTGTTGACAGTGGATGCTGTCCCCTGCCATTCGGGATCTCCATCCGCGAGGGGGCAGTCTATTACGCTTCATTTTACGCGAACCCCTTTGGGCCCAAATGCAAGACCACGGACAGCGTGCGAACGCTCCCGGGCCTGTAAACGTATCGGGGGTAGAGGCGCAGAAGTGTATGCCCAGACGCCGAGGAACCTGAGACGCTGCTGCCGCGAAGGTCGTCATGTGCTGTGCGCGAGAACGCGGTGAGCTCATGGCTCATTCGCACCTGGCTCTTGAGTGTGGGAACGCCGGTGGTGTGATCCGTGGCGCGATCAGTCGCGTGATCGGTGGCGTGACCAGTGGCGTGGTAGGTGGTGCGAACACAAGGTGATCCATATTTGGTCATGTCTGGAGGCGCCTGACGTCACACAAGCGTCTGGAACCCTTTAAAAACGCGCAGGGAGAGACTGGGTGGAGCAGTCTAGATTGAGACTCTGCCGGAACTCTGCTCCTCGGCTTCTTACCTTTGAATGTCCACTTTGGTCTAACTATGTAGTATTAAACTCTTTTGATTTGCTGTTCTGCGCCGTCTCGCCGGTACTTCCCTTTTCGTCGGTCCTGAAGCAAGTTACGAGCACAACCTGCTGACGGCGGCGGTCAAGAGACACCCCCCCCCCCCCCCCCATAACAGTACGCGCCGTTACCACTGACATATTAAGTCTCTCCTAGCAAAAGCGCAAGTTGGGCCTGTTCGTTGGGATTCATGTTTAACGGGCTTTCAACACAACGCTAGACGAGGCCAAAGAAAAGAAAAGAACAATGTTGTTCTAAAAGCGCAGTGTTCATTTCTTTTGTTCTTGCCTAGTGTTGCGCTGTTAGCAAGTTGAAGATCAAGTCTGTTCTATTACAAAAACACCGAGCAAAATTTAATGTTAAATAGTACTTTGGTCAGACTAAGTGTGAATTAATATTTGGGCTGATCATCTAAATGTTCCTTGCAATATTTGCTACCTCGTTATGGCTGCTAATGAGTGAACTGCATTTTAACTAAAGACCTATTAGCACCAATTTGCTTTTTCCAGAGTTGCAGCATGATGCAGGAAAGAGTCGAAAACAGACCTGGAAAAATTGTACAAACTGCATGGTATAGGCGTATGCACAAGCACAATGGTTCAAATACTCATTATTCAAAAGGTTAATACACAAGCTGTTGCTTGAATCGGTAAGACGCAAATTCTGAAGTTGAAGCCTACCTTGGATTAAGTTCCAATTCAAGCCCTCGTTTCATGCCCAAGTCCTCCCCTACTTTTGTGTGTGTGTGTGTGTGTGTGTGTGTGTGTGCGTGTGTGTGAGTGCGTGTGCGTGAAGAGGAAAAATACACCAAAGTATGCAAAACTTCTAACTCGCAAGCTTTTGCTTGAATCGGTAACACGCAAATTCTGAAGTTGTAGCCCACCCTGGATTAAGTTCCAATTCAATCCCTCGTTTCATGCCCAAGTCATCCCCCCCTTTTGTGTGTGCGTGTGTGTGTGCGTGTGTGCGTAGAGGAAAAATGGACGAAAGTATGCAAAACTTTAAACAGGCATGCGCTTAGGCACTACTGGAGCACTTCCTAGCGAAAGCCAACAGACTCTTCGCAGTGTGTTTAACGCCGCACTATACATTGCGTCACTGCCTATGTTGCTTGCAGAATAAAAACTGCTGCTCACTTAGTGATAAGCGAGGTGCAGCCAGTTGAGAGTGAAAAGAAGTGCTGAAATTGGTAAAGAAGAGTCCGTTTCAAGGCAGAATTACACATTATAATTTGTGCATGCCTTTCTTTGTCAACAGGAACCTGTCTAAAGGTAAAGCCATGCTTAGTGCCGGATGAGACTGAGTCAGCAGATGCCGACTTAACCTGTGCGCCAGCCATAACATGAAGACCATCTAACCATCTAACATACTGTGAAAAGAAAAATGTTGGGAACATCTACAGAAATTGAATGTAACTACCAAGGTCTTAGGCTGGCCTACTAAGTACGTGTTAATGGTTCAAGCAAGTATAAAAAAGATGAATCAGAACCGTACGATGTCAAAATATTAGTTGCAAGCACACAAAAACCGCTAATATGCTAATAGTTTATTGATCTTTAAAAATTACTGCCAAAGCAAGGTGAAAAAACGCTACGGTAATATTTTGAAGCAAGGTGTGGGAGCGGGATAGTTGGTATTCCATGTCTTAAACAGCTGAAGCGCAAAAAAGGGTCTTGTCTTTATTGTTCTTAGTCCGTGGTTACCTTTTTTCTGCGCTTCAGCTGTTTAAGGTATGGTAATGCCAAATGTGTCTCTACCAGAAGAACAAAATCAGAAAAGTGACGTGTTCTGGCATTGTAGTTTGAAAGTAATTATGCCAACTATATCAGTTAAATAAACTCTTACGTGTTAATGATGTTTTCGGGTACCAAGGTGCAGTGGAGCCCAATAAGAGTTGCAACTCGTTGCCCATAGCGAACTGGCACCGATAGAGCATTGCAAGCAAGACATTTTAGATAACTGGCATTTTACAAACCAATGTAATAGTGTCTGCCAGTTTCTATGAAGCTGTGGGTGCTTTGAAGAAAGCCCAGTGTGTAGCAACTCGAACGTGACTACATAAAAGCATGACCGAACCATACAGTATTAAAACACCGAGAAATTCCAAGGCATTCTTCCAACATGCCTTCATTTTTAAAGACTTGGACGGCCTTATTGCATAGCTATCCTGCTACTTCATAAAAGCAACCGAATGGCAAAGAAGAAAAGAGGCCAACGAGAAGAGTTGGTCACTTGTTCGATGCAATTATTATACTTTATGTTGGAAAGAATCCGACAAATCTATTAACCGCGAATATCTAAGCGATGTGCAGGCATTGCTGTATGCTTCAGCATTGGTGGTAGCTAAGCGCAAAAGATGACCGAAGACGAAGCCAAAAAGTGCCAAAGCAGGGACGAAGATCATCATGCATAAGGCAAGAATGCTAGGCGGTATGGAGAGGGCCGCGCGGAAGGTGCAGCACAGTCGCAGCGAAAGCTAGAAGAGCGTCCTTAGGGAGCCTTTTCTGAACCCTCGTTGGGCAACTGCTGCAAACACACTTCCTGGCTACCCACTACGGCACTGATGATGATAATTATTGTTTAGTAGGCCAGCATTCGTCATGCTACCCTTTTCCATTCTTCTGAGAAGCGAAGTATCCGCTAAACACTTTCGAGGAATTTCGTGCCAATTGTCCATGCAGTGGCTAAAGAGGATGAGAAATTATGCCGGAAGTTGGTATGTGCCACAGCTAATAGGTGATGAAGAACAACTTTTTGTAATGAGTTGGAGCATTGAACGACCTACTCGTTACACTATTCGCAATGCGTGACGCCTGGTTGTTCTTTTGCTGTTGTATACCAGCTTTAATACTAATAATAACGCGATTCCTTTCCCGACATCAAGCCTGCCTAAGGCAACTTTGCGAACATGTCCCAAGTACCGGCGTGACTCAGATCTAAAATACTGGGCTGGCACGCAGCGTAACCAGGCTGCAACCCTACTGGGTCCTCGTTTTTTTTTTTTTTTTGCGGAGTTTTTTTTTTTTTTTTTGCCTTCGCAAATGTTTACGGACACCGGGGGCGGCGGCAGCAGCGGTGAACTACGGCGCCGCGCATGATCCGGGTTCTGATCTCATTACAGCTTTCGCTGCAAAATTTGAAGAGCCGTACCCTACAAGCACTTCCAGAGTATATGCCTACTCGTGCAAAAGAAATTAATAGAGGATGGGCTGCCGAGTACATGGAAGGCTCTGTCAAGCCATCACCGGCATAGTACCACCGCCACTAAATCTGGAAGTGTAAATCATCTGCAATCTGTTAGTTCTAACATATAAGACAAGAAGCGAGAGAATAACGAGGAACTCGTTCTTTTATATGCCACAGACAATGCGATACAATAGGACGACAGATGCATTCAAGCAAGAATGCATGCGAATTTTGACAGGGATAATAGAAATCGTAACAAACACTAAAGGTCGTATTTGCAAACCATTTTACTTATAAAATGTTCTTTAGGTGTCTGTATAATGTTCTACATTTGTTATAAGGGCAACAAAATGGTAACAAGGTAAAAGATAACTACAAGATTGATTAGTGAATTTGTTTATCAAATGCACTAATACCGAAACCGATGAGAAATTCGCAAGATAACGGTAAGGTTGACTTCTTCATAAGAGCCTAAACGAAAGAAATAGGCTTGGGCAGGTGATGCCATCAGGAGGGCAACTTTATGGGGAGCGAAGACGATAAATTTTCAAGCATGAAACTTTGCAAGCACAAGAAAAGGAGAACTTGAAATAGCTCAGCGAGCGCTTTGGACATAACATAGGCTGATAATAAATTTATTAATTAAGCTTGCCTCGGTACTTCCGGAAGTTCCGAAAGCTTGTAATCCTGTCTGTAGAAAGAAAATAGACTGAAAGCCATTGTAATCAAAAGCCCTCTACACAACCCCTAGCAACATGGCATAGGTGTTGCAGTCTGGAGGTAAAAATTACAAACAATACTGCCTAACTCAACATTTTTACGAAACTTTACGCATATTTTGATTTCACTAGTCTTTTTAACAAGTGTGGGAACGAACCTATGCCTCTACAAAGTGATCGGCTTTGATGGTCAAAGTGAAAATGCTATCGCTCATTGCAGTCTCGTGCAGCACTTGGTATTTTTGCCGTTTCACCATCCAGCCCCCATCCAGTTTTGTATTTACTGTGCTCATCCTGTTTATCGCGACAGACTAATAATGCCGACACTCGATGCAAGAACTTTGAACTCCAATTTCTACATTTCATGGAACTGGGAACCAAGGCAAACAACGAGGAGACGCATAGACTACTTAAGTTACATCTAGCTTTTATTTTCCAGCCACACCAATATATGCGCACATTTAACAGAAAAAAGAAAAAAAAACAGCAGACAAGCTATTCAAAATTGCACTCAAGGAAAAGAGCAAGCCATCATTAATATCGCGTGTTTTGCGATAAGATTGTTTTCTTGGCTAGAAAGAGCAAGCGAAGCTAAACTGATGTATTTTTATAACGTTTCAAGATTCCTTGGGGTATGATTCCGCGCACTCCTATTTTTCTTTCTTGTGAGCACACGTGTGCGATTGGAAAAAGGCCAGCACCCACAACCCTGACAATGCCTTAATACCTATCGATAACCTTACGTACAGTGTACCTGTGTCCCTAAAGATGTTCATTAAGCAACCTAATAATATCCCCTATACTTTTCTTCGTATAAGTGTCAATTCTCAGTTTTGTGTAACGAAGAAAACGCGCCCTTAAAGTTACCCTTCTTTCATTTATTCATAGCAGGGTTCTCGTTCTTGCAGACCTATATGGTGAGTGTTGGCTATACGGTCATACTACAGCATGCCTATGGTAACCTTTTCAGTGAACCATGGCAGAGAATAAATCAGCTAGAAGCGATGTTTTTGTGTGTGCGCGCTCAAAACTACTCGTGGAGATATAAGAAAGTGCTTACTCGAGGGATTCTCACGAGGATGACCACCAGGCGATCTTACGCCCAGGAGGCACATGGTGTGTTGTGAAGACAGAGCCCCTGGGGAGAAGTCAATTAACTTATTAATCCCTCGAGTCTGAACGTACACACTCGGACGCAAGGGGTGTTTTGCCGGTTCATGGGTCTAGTGGCCAAGAAAAAGCACGAAAAAGGAACACCGCGAGGACCTCTTGCTGGTATGTATTAATGTTAAATGTCTACGCACACATACGCTGACCCAAGAGGAGTCAAAACACCGATGCCGATTGCAATACTGCCCAACGAAAAACTTTTCTACGTCCCCGTCTTTACTCATTCCTTATTTGCTGCATAAGACTGCAGCCAACCACGCCAGCGAGGGCTTTATTCAATGACTCTACAAGTGAGCCACATTCTAACTACAAAGCAAAGGTGTGGCTTGCTTGCTTTAAATGCATACAACCGAAAACAAATCGCACACGAATCTTGAATATATGACTTATGTAAAAAATGATGACGGACTGTTCAATAGTTCAATAATTACTCATTATGCTTAAGCATTATACCTCGATAAACGAAGACAATGTGTTTCCTGGAGTGTAATAACAAACGACTCCAAAATTGTTGGACAATTTTGCCATTACCAGGCAGTTGGTCCCAATTTGCGCCACGGGGATAGTGTTGAATAAAAACTCGTCAGAAATGAAAAAAAAATAGGAACCTTAAAGCCCCTTTTTGTTAGTCACAACACTAGAACTTACTCACTAGAGACATGAAAAGCATATGGGATGGTATTTATATTAGCTATGATGTAAATGTGGAAAAAGTGGACAAAAGGTACTTGCAGCTGGCAAGGACCAAACCCGCAGCCTTCAAATAATGCGTTCGATGTTCTACGAAACGAGATACAGCGGAAAGCATCCTCTCGTCCACTTTCTGGAATAGATATATGCATACAAATCTGGGAGCGTTAGCCAGCGTCGCTGATAGCTACGACGCAGCTGTGGAAAACTTGCTGCCTGCTGGCATCACAAAGCAGGCGTGATGTTTACGAACTGGTAGCTGACCAACAATGCCTCGTATACGAGCATAAGACATCCAGTTTACTAAAACGAGACTGTTGCTACGAACAAAAGTAGAAATTTATGGATTCGTTTTTTTTTCTGTGGTATGATAATGAACTAGAGCAATCTAATTAGACTCGCACTAACAGTGGCACGTAAAGGCCGTAAATTTAAAGGAAGTGGCGTTTCAGACCCAGGTTCTGACATTGTTATTAGCGTATGTGCACAACGCTGTACAAAATCACATTCCAAAATAAGAATGACCCGTTGAATGTAGACATTGCACAAGAATGTACCGTTTACATCATAATCTACTACGGCACCAAGTGGGTTACCTTGGCTGTGCCCCTGCGTAGGTAAACTGACTTAAAGTTGGGAACTGTCATTTTTGAAGTACGGTAAGAGACCAGCACGAAGAAAACAGCCCCCCCCCCCAAATAATTGTTTCTTAGAAAGTACCACGCGCGCCTTGGTGATAAACTAGCTACCACGTGGCGCACGCGGATGCAAGGCAACGAGCGGCAGCGATAAACCAAATGCTATCAACGAGATTCACGCGCCCAACATGGCCGCGGCCACCGAAAAGCCGAAGTTTCCGCCTCAGAGCTTATCAAAGCAGCAAGTAAAACGTCAAGTCATTATACGGTGCATGGTCAGCGTCTCGGAACCTTCGGACGAGATAACATTTCAGAAAACGACGGCGGCATTTAACAAAGCTTGAAGCAAGGCGGACCTTCGCCACACTTTTCTAATGAAAGAAATAGAATAGTCATAGAATACTCGATGCAATATCGGTAGCACGTCCACCTTGAAGACTCCGTCGGTGATAATGCGGAATATACGCAGGAGTGGCACGTGGCGTGTCAGTACGTACTACGTCAGCACTCCTGGAGCAAAAGCAAAACTTGTCGGGAGACAAAAAGCACACATAAAAAATAAATGCTGTCCCACTGATAATGTTTCAGCGCGAAGCCACGGCTGGTTCATGTGCACTCACTTAGCAACCAAGTTTCAGCTGCAAAATAGGGAGGGCAAGTGGTCAGCATCTGCAAATGAATCACGCAAACCACGGGAAAAATCCCAGCTAGAATGGGCGAGTTGACGAACGCGAGTGAACTTTAAGCACCGGGACACTGCGTTGGGACCCGCGAAAACCACATTACGCACCAGCAACAATACTGGCACGCACACGCAAAAAAAAGGGGGGGGGGGTTGAAACGCGACTTGTACGTATTACGGCTATCGCACGCCCTGTGCCTGAAGCAAGCCATTCCACATGGCGCCGGTGAACTGCCGTCTACAGAATACGCAGCGCGACCGGCAGCGAATGAAAAACGAAGGTGGGCAGTCCGCGTGTAATATTTCTTAACGGCAATTCTCTGATATTCACGCATGTGCTGTTGCAGCCACGTCTTGCGGCATCATTACGTCAAAGGATCGTTCTTTGCCGTCTTATCGGCGCCGCCGATAGTATCTGCGAGCGGCGTGCTGCGGAGGAAAAAAAAATCAAAGGAAGGATCTACAAAAAAAATTGCAGGATATGGCCCACAGAGCACATGATCTTTGGGCTCAAGAAGGGACAGAAGCGCCTATAGACAGCAGAGCTGAAGCAGTTGGCTCGCTTCTATGTGGTTGCCTTATCGCGTACACATTGCGCTCTTGAAATTCAACCCAGTAACTGGCATTGCTTGCAAATATGTAAAGAACGTGAGCAAAACAAAGCTAGTTATATTTGTAGTCATTGCTTCAACTTTTGTCGTGCCACCGTTTGTTCTTTTTTTTTTATCTGTTGCAACAGAAACCAGGTATACATTCAGTTTCTTTCACTCATACTTCAAGTCCGTCGTTTTGGTACATGGCTACTGCGTTCTGCTGATGTTCCAGAGGACGTGAGTTTGATGCCGGCCGTGATGGTTGCATTTAAATGCATGAGCGCGTTAAGCACTAAATTGGCGGAGCAGTAAGTACGGCGTGCCTCACAATCGTATCGGGATTTCGGCTCGTGAAATGAAATATATAGATATTGTAATGTAGATGTAGTGGATCTCGGGTATGGGTGCGCGTGCCGCTTAGTAGAAGGAAGAGAAGAACGAAGGGAGATAAAGAGCTTTGGTGCCTCAGTTTTGGGACATTGCCACAGAGATGCTTTCAATGCCGTTTGCGATTATATTCATGCATCCAAACGTATACCTTTGTGACCTTCAATCAAATCATTATTATTTATTACCCCCCGAAAATTCTAAATGGTGAGATGAAGTAAGCGCAGCTGAGTGGTAATCACAACACCTGAAATCTCAAAATTTCTCAACTTGACTTTTCCATTTTTTTTTCGTCTGCTCTCTTTTTATGTGGTTTTCCTTACATTAGACATATTATAATACGAATTCATTACACATTGTTAAAATGCTCACAGAAAAACTGCACTACGCTTTCTTGGCCAAGCCAAATGAGTGGATGTGAGCCATCAGTCCAGGTAAACAAACAAACAAAGCAGCCAGCTGATCCCCCTGAGTGGGTACGAGCCATGGCTGTGGAATCATCATCATCAGCAGCAGCAGCCGGCCTGCAGCAAAAGCATTGTCTCCGACTCTCTCTCATTACACTGGCAATGTCGACGAAAGAAGTCTTACGTCCCGGCTTCGTCGTCCAGGACACGCGCCAACGTGGAGCCACGGTAAGTGCACCTTGAGGACGGCGTCCAGGCCTCCTCGGCAGCTGTTCACCTGCCGCCACCCTCGTTAGCGGACGGCGTCAAGGCCTCCTCGGCGGCTCCAATACACAACTGACAAGGGACGTCCACGCGTCCTTAGCCATGAATCCTGTTGAGAGTACCGGGACCACCACGTACTGTGTGATCCCCACCCATGGTGCATCGGGACCTCAACCGACTGCAGCGCTGAATTCTGGCGTGTCCTCACGCAATTGTCCCTCCAGCTCGTGCTCTTGGCGTCGTTGTGCTCCTGAGTCTGTCAGGCCGCGTCACCATATAGGGCTATCTCGAGAGGTTCTGGGACTTCCAGGATGACACTGATAAATGGGTGCAGACTATCACACCATCGGCTCTCGGCATGCCTGGCCCGAAAATTATAAATGGCAGGTGGCCATCGCCCACCTTTGCTGTGGTGCCAAGGCGTGGCACAGAAACGAGGGCGTCAAGCTATTGACCTGGATGGAATGGAGGGCCAGGCTCATCACTGTTTTCGACCGGACCCACGATGAAACATTCACGCTAAACCAGACAGATACCGACGATGGAGCTAAGGAGAAGCACGTCCTGGAGGCTGCACTTAAACACTGCGGCTCACCTACAAGTAGTTTTGACTTCATTCCTCGCAACAACACCCGACTCGGCTGGTTCTCACATCCAGTCCAGACAAACGACCTCCCGCCGAGTTTCGGTAACTGGGCCGATAACGTGGCACCAGCACATGTATGACATCGAGCCGCCCAATACCCAACGCGGCCTGTTTCTACGGTACAAGTCCGTTCGACGAAATGGAGAGCTCACGGTAGTTGTACAAACAGGAGCTCCGCGGACTACGCTACATCGACGTCATGCCCCGGTCACCCTCCAGTCTTGGTCCAATGCACCCTAGTGTGGTCTCGACGGGGGCGTATTTCCTATCGGTGCACTGGATCTGCAGATGCACACCGAAGCCGGGAGCAAGTTTCTTGCCGCCGTGCCTGTTCTCGAGGACTTGCATGTGGAAGTTATTTTGGAATTACCAGTTTTTTTTAAAGAAGATAGTCTTTACTGGGGACCTTCGACGCCAAATTTTTTGTCTGTCTGTCTGTACATTTGTCTGTGTCCCCAGTAACGATTATCCTAACGACACCAAACGATACCTCAAAGGGCCAACCCTATCCGCAGCGCACACCAATATTTCTCAGGTTTCAGCGTTCATACTTGTGCGATTGTCAATTAATAAAGCAATTACTGCGCATATCTGAGGCACCATAACAACACATCGATGTTTTGTATGTGTGCCTTTCTACTAGAGAATGCACACACAAGTAATTATAAGGACCGTAGCGTTTATTACGCTGCACTCACAGTGCAACGCGATGCTCAAAAAGGCAAGTGTTTCCAACGCTTTGCTAAGACGACAGGGTGATGGCACCTGCCCGTCGCTTATCGTTCTACACCTTACTACCTTTGAGACAGGCGCGCATCTTTCTCCGCGGGCACGCACGCCTTCCTTGTTTTCGAAGATAACTGCCAGATGGCGTTCGTGTCTAACGTGCCTCGATACGCTCATTCGCCTTCGCTGCACGGATCGAGACTCTCTAACGCAGCGCCTCCAGAATATATTTCACCGATTTTCTCACGTAGGACATCAAGTAAGCGTTTTGTTCACTCTCTCCAAACGCAAGACTATCGTCTTTCGACGGAATTGGCAGTGAAACATGCAGATACGGGGTCTTTTTTGTGTTCGCTTGCTCATATCACAGTGGCGGAAGCTTGAAGGTTAGATTTAGGTCAATGCAAATAGTATTTAACATGTTACACGACAATCAAGCATGCATGTTGAAGTGAATTGGAAGTTTAACATAGTAAACATGCTGACCTGCGGTGCGCCGGGTGGTCAAAGTGGCTATGCCGCTGAGAAAAACACTTACGATCGGCGGCACTTCTTCAAACCCCCAAATTACCATGCTGTTCTCAAGGCCTGATCAGCTGCTATTTTACAAAAAGTCTTCCAGGTGACAGTCAAGACATACATTTCTGACTTACAATTCGAAACCTAATCACTTGCTACGAGTACATCGTAAGGAGAAACGTGAAAATTCCATGCACAGTAAAAATTTTTACACCCAGAAGGGTGTAAATGAGCTTGTCCCGTGGACGACACCCTAAGGGTGTTAATTCAGCACCTTCCAAAAGGGTGCTTTACCATGCACCCTTAGAATAGGGTGTACATGTAAAAAAACTAGGGTGTTACAAAAACACCCTTAAGGAAGGGTGCCTTCGATGTCCTTCACTTTTTTAGCACCCTCTGAGGAGGGTGCGAGAAGGGTGCACAAGGGTGTTGAGTGCCCATGGCAGGGGTGGCAGTATTCTTTTAGACTGCACTAATAGATATCAGCATGCACTGATTACACACTACTTGAAGAAAGTGGTCCTGATTATCGATGGTGCGCCACCTGTCGAGCTCCATTCATTGCGTGTGGGCAAAAACATAAACGCGTACAATCGTGTATGAACTTGTGCTGTATCTATATATACTTCACAGTATATGCATAATGCGCGTTACAGAAAATGAAGCCTTGCTGCCCTCTCATATTGCGTTTATTTAATAGGCAAATAAAACATAAACTTTTCTTCTGCCACACAACTTTTTCACCAGATATACGTTCACGTATACGTACACTACACATGCAACACCTCAAATGTTTATTATATTTTTTCAGTTTCACTTCATTGACAATTCTTCGCAACATACAATTACACTGGTTTCAGTTTAGTATACTGCTTCAAGTACATAGAGACTACAAATGAAATACACGCTAATATATCCCTATAATTCTTTCAAGTATCTACAATTCCACTGGTTTCCAGTTTAATACTCCTTCATGTACACAATCGGTTAATAGGAATGAAATACAGGCAAATATATATGATTCTTTCAAATATATACAATCACCATGATTTCACTATATACGCCTTCCTGTACACAATCGTTCCCAAGAAGTGATGCACACAAAAATATATATGGATAGTGTTTTCAAATGTATACAATCACAGTGGTTTAAGCTTTGTATTCCTGGATGTATAACAATTGGTTATGAGAAATGATGTACATGCAAACATATACGGGTTTTCGCACATATAACTTTAGCGAATACTTAAGAAACCAATACAATGATCAGAAACACAATAAGCTAAAAACGAACACAAAACTGAGTCAGGACACACAAAAAACAAAAGAGGTAATGCATAATTATGGCTAATGACACAGCTGGGTCACTTTATGACAAATGTCCCAGCCATTTTGGCAACCATCTCAAATGTATTCGAAAAACTCGTGCTGCATTGAAAATAGTGAACTTCTGGAATATTTAGGAGAGGAAAAATATTTGGTCACGTGGCTGCCTTCTGAACTTCCTGGAATGCCGTCTAGGTGTTGTATGTGAAAAATTTTATTTTAAAAGCACCGCTCCTTCTTTCTATACGAAACTCGGTCTACGTGTTACGTAACAAGAGCTTAATTTGGGCGAGTTGGTTCATCGTGGTTTTGTGCTAGTCACAGCGCGACAACTTCAGGAAGAGACAGAAAGGACAGGAAAGAGCACCGACTGTCAACTGAATTTAATGAATGTGCTACGAGCGCTTTTATACGGAGTACAAGAACCGTGTTCATGCGCGACGACACGTGTGAGCACTACAAAATAATCTTAACTGTGAAAAGAATACTCTCTCTCGGAAAGGATAAGTGAACGTGTAGTGATGCACTGATCATTGGTTTACCTGATAAAAAATACTTCTACAAACGTTAAATTGGCATTAAGTAAACCTATTCTCATGACGAATGGGGCAAGATTGACTATTCCTGTTGCTGTTTAGTACACACACTTTTGAAAGCTTGCAAGGGGTGGAAAACAACACGCTAATATCATATCTGCTGGCTATTTTTTTAATTGTGAGACACGTGATGTGGTATAACATGCAAAGGTTTTGGTCATTGTTTTTTGTTGGTCCTGTCTTCTTTAACTTTACTTTCTGCAGGAGGGTTTTGCAAACAGGTGTGATGATTCTGTTGGGATACCCAGCATCTTTTAGTCTTTTAATCTGGTTTTTAAGCCTGACCTCACCCTTGTGCTAACATGACTTCTGAAGGGTGGCCTGAATACATGTGGTATCAATTCCTCCTTCTACTAATTTTGAATGCCCACTATCAAAAGGCAGAACATTCTTAGCACTCCTGGGCTGATAGCACCAGCCAATACCCCAACAGCATCATCACACTTGTTTGCGAAACCCTCCTGCAGAAAGTAAAGTTAAAGGAAACAGGACCAAAAGAAAAAGAGAATGACCAATCACCTTTGCATGTTACACGGTACTACGTACATAAGGTGTCTCACAATTTTAGGAAAAGAGCCAGCAGATATGACATTATTGTTTTCCACCCCTTGCAAGCTTTCAAAAGTGCATGTACTTACAGCAACAGGAATAGTCATTCTTGCACCATTCGTCACTAGAATAGGTTTACTGAATGTCAATCTAATGTGTATGAGATACCGCTAACACGTGGAAAAGTAAACATAGGACAAACTGGGCAATGCTTCAATGATCAAGCAAGACAGCATGCTTTAAATGTTAAGAAGGGCTATAGTAGTCTCATGGTCGGCCACCGTAAAGAATGTAAGTGTAGTCCTAGGTTTCATAAAACACGGTTTTTGAAAAAAAAGCAAGCGGAAAAAATGAGAGATTTTAGAACTCTTTATCAGGAAGGCCAAGGATCAATGCATCAGTACACCTTCACTTATCTTTTCCGAAAAAGAGTATTCTTTTCTCGGTTAAAATTATTTTGTCATGGTCACACATGTGTTGTTGCAGATGAGTCCTGGTCTTGTGCTCAGTATAAAAACGCTCGTAGCACCTTCAATAAAATTCAGTTGACAGCGCTCTTTCCTGTCCTTTTTGCGATAAGATTTTTATTACAGAAAGAATTTTATTTTCTTACAATTTAGGTATAATGATGAGTTTTCATTGTATCACAACATGGAGCAAATTGCATCTCAATACGGACAAAAATCACGATTTTGTGAAATACATGATATTTTCTTATATATTTCAGCAGCTTGAGAGTTCTAAAGATATTTTTTCCTCAAAATATACCTTCTGTGGAGTAAGTATTCACTGCTCAGATATTCATACAAAGTGCAATATTGCAATAAAAAATGCAAACATAACACATTTTGGCTTTATTCTTGGAAGCGAGTGTGGCAAAAAAATTGCACTATTATTATTGAGCTTCAAATACCTTACAGAAACACATTTACTTAACAGGTAGACCGAATTTGCTTTAGAAAAAATAAGCGGTAGTTTTAAAACGAAATTTTCCACAAACAGCACGCAGACGGCATTATGCCAGGAAGTTATAAGCCAGCCACATGAACAAAACTTTTTTTCTCGCTGAAATATTCTAACAGTTCACTGTTTTCAACGCAGTAAGTCAGCACATTTTTTTTTTCAAATACAATTCAGATGGTCGCCAAAGTGGCTGGGACATTTGGCATGGAATGGTCCAGCTATATTTAAGCAAAATAACTTACACAAATAACAATATTTGTTCATCTACCATGACCACACTAGAAAAAGTTGTTCAGGCATTGTGACACTAAAATTTTCAGCGTCGTACTGCCTGAACAACATCTTTGATAAACTCCAAACTCACGCCGAGAAAAAGCTGCTCAATCACGCTGGTTGTTAAAGGCCTTGCGGTCGTAGACAATGTTGAAAATAAAAAAAATCAACTCATCAGTGCTGTCACTCCTTCTTCGTCATTACTGACACGGAAGATTTTTCGGTTATCCATGTGGAGGTTCAGGAAGTAGGCTTGCTCTAGGCTGGGGCCGGGGTAGACTACGCAGGACGTCAGCGGCACCCTCTCATCCTGTAATAAGAGCAAATATGACTTCTCATAAAAGGATGTTCGTGCTGTTCTGGCAGCACCGTATATAAAGAATGTGTAGTGTGTATCCTTCGAAATGGCGTGTAATTGACATTACAGTGAACTCGAAGCATACAACCCATACATTCCAATAATATCGTATGATAAAGATAAGAGTTTTCCAGCATACAGCAAATTCCCGAAATGAGGTGAAGTGTAAGACTACAGCTCAAAAATGGCACTTACGAAAGCCTGAACTCACCTAAGAATCAAATTCCTTCTAGGGTAGTGAGCCAGTGTGAAAAACAATTCTTAAAGTACAACGTTCAGAACATGTAGCATTAATCAAAACGCACAAGAAACTTACCTCTTCATGTACAAACAGTGAAGACATCTCTGCTTTCTCTTTTACATGGGAACAAATGATCTTGGTCGTGGCACTAGCGAAGAGGTCTGCAAAAAAAAAGTAAAAGATTTACTGACTTTAATCACGCCTCTAACAATCTGAGGAATTGCTACAAGTCACCAATCAGTGCAATTCTGACTGCCTCTATAAGGGCATCAAAAATGAACAATTTTCTCGTTCTTTCTACCCTCACAAGACGCTCCGTCATTGGAATCTAATCCAAATTTGACGCTGTGCTTCCTATTTGCCTGCTTTCTAGACGTAGGGCTGCGAACATGTGTTTTGTGCACCTAATCTAGCACAGAAATTCGTCATCTATAATTCAATCATCTTAATTCATTGTAATTTGATAAAAGATGTGATAGCTCGTCCAGTTTTTAAAGAGTTGTGGGCCTGCAATAGGCACTGCCTAGCACGTATGAAAGTATTTCTTTAAAAAAAATTCTTCAAAGCTTGGTTTCAGAAAAAGCGTCTGGCATATTTCGACAACCAAGCCCATCCTCTGATGGCAATCAGGGGCACGCTATTAGCGATTATTGACCACGGGATTTACAAACGTAACCCGTGCCTAAATACTCAGTTAAACACAATCAAGCAAGTAGGAGCGCTCGAACGACGCCAACGCGCGCGGACGCCGTCTACGTTGCAGCAGCCATGGCTTATGCTAGAGCTACCGCACATAGCTCCCACAGTCACGTATACTCTCTCGATTCTGTTATAACGCCGAACGTTATCGCAGATGAAGGCAAAGCACGAAAACAGCAAACAGAAACGAGGGAAAACAACGCACGGCGATGGCCATAACAACGCGCCTTTGGAAGTCTGCTAGATCTTTCCCTGTTGCTGGTGACACTTGTCCTAAATAGCTTAAAAGACCGAGGCGCACGTGCTGGGAGCATCGCGGCATATCAGCACCTCCAACTATACCGTCTTTAAGCAAAAAAAAAAGCCATTTCGTACAGTGCGCCTCTGTACATATTTTTTTCTTTTTCTTTCTTTTTTACGCTTACACCTAAAGAAGCACGTTGCACATTTGAGTATTAATAGAAATGTTATTACGATATAGCCCAAAGCACATCTTAAAACAATATCAATCACTTTGTGCAGTGTAGAGACAATGTGCGATCAGCAACTAATCCCGCCCTTGTTAAGTGATCACATCACTCACTGTAGAGTGATGCAGGCACTTACACAACATCGCGCATAGCAGTGTGAACTCGTTAAGTCACACGTTTAATCGGGCATCTGCAACAGGCCCGCGAACGCATGCTGTTGTAAATGGCTGGCAGCCTACTTCGGCAGAGCTGCTGCAGGCGCCCAGCTAGCGCTGTATGATTACTACCTACGAAAACAGTACACTCACCGTTAACAGGCCCACGTTGTCCGTGTCCGCCACTCCAAGAATATTCCTTAATCCGAGCGTCACTTTGAACACGGTGTCATGCGTGACCACCATTGAATATGCGCCTGTTCGCTAGAACACACACAGCGACCAAGACCCCAGACCAACGCAACGCATTTGAAAGACGATGAGACAGAGAGAGAAACGTTGAGAGAGAGAAAGAGGAGGCACTGGCGGCGGCGCCGCAGCTGTCGACGCAGGTGTTCGGTGACGCAACTATTCGCTTATCTACGCCGCCGTTGTGGGAGCAACGCTGGCCGGGGTGAGCGGGGGAGGGGGGGGAAAGGAGCGGGAAACCCGCCAGGACGGCGCCGAAGAGCAAACGCTATGGCGCATACGGCGGACGGCCGTTCCTCGCGGAATGACTCCTTGTAAATGGCAACTCTCCTTCCAGCCAGTCGCACAGCGACGCAGGTTATTTACCAGCCTCGGGTTCTTGGAGTATTTTGACGGAATGCGATTGCAGTGGGCGAAAAATAGTGAAGCAAAACTTGCGGAAAACAAAGTGCACCATGGAATGGCCAGAAACAATAATTATTTCGTCCTCGGTGGCATTAGCGGGAGAGCATCGCTACACCTTTTTCCAGAGGAATTTCTTTTCGCATTGTCTGTGTCTGGCAATTCCGCGTATGGTGCCGCAAACACTGAATGCGTAGTCGAAGCTGGAACAAATTAATCCACAGTCGCGGATGTTTAGAAGGCTTGTCACGCACCACGAAACGTGCCGAGGTTGTTATAACAAACTTTTTGCTGACCACATGATCAGCACATAATTCCATATGGTTGCCCAATGAGCTAGCTAAGCACCTGTAGCAAAGGCAGGGCACGTTCTTGTTAAACGTTGTTAATATAAACGATGGTTGTGCATAAGTGCAGTGACAGGTTTTCGTGTGAATTGGTCATAACCCACGTTTTCAGGCGTAGAAGCGCCTCAGCGGACCTAATCAGCTACCACAGCAAGTTCTTAAGCAACGATGAGGTACGAGAATGTGCAGCTGTTTTCCATGTACTGAATGGTCCGTGTACAGTGCGTTGACGACCGCCATTCCTTAAGCCACCTCCCGTATATACTCCCAATCTGAACAGGTGTGGGACCTTAAACACTAAGAAGCAGTGCCCCCCCCCCCCCGCACACACACACGAAATTTGAGGGCGCACGGGCTGATACAAACGCATACTTATTCACAGGCGCACACACATACACGTATACACACATACGGCAACACACGCACGCGACCGTAAACGCACGCATGCATGGGCGTACACATGTGCACAGGCACGCTTAACACAAGCACGGACTCGCACATACACGCGCACGCACACATGCACCCGTGTACACACAATCGCGCTTACACGCGAACACATGCGCAGGCTCACGCACACACACCCATACTCGGGCGAACATTATGTTCCTGTATATAATCCACAGCAAACATGTAGCTTATAACCAACGCTAAGGTGAGCTTTCGTAACGTGGATTGCAGTTAATTTCCATTATAGATGAAACGCGATTTGCTTCTGCTGGCATTCTGCTGTATTCGGAGAGCACCTTCACACATTCTAAGTCTAGGCCATCATTTAACGCAAGGTCCACATAATCGTGCAGTAGCTACGCTGCTCGGCCGCCAATCCGAAGGTCGCGGGTTCGATGCCGGCCGTGGCAGTCGAATTCAGATGGAGGCGAAAAGGTAGAAGCCTGTGCACTGTGCGATATCAGCGCCCATTAAAGAACACCAAATGGTCAAAATCTCTAGAGCTTTCCACTAGGACGACCCTCATAATCATATCGAGGTTTTTGAGACGTAAAATCCCAAATATTATAATTATGTGTTCTTCTTATGCTGCATATTCCATCTGATGAATCGTCACCTACACCCTTCTCAGGCACAAAAGCACCCTTAGAGCCTATTTTAGGGTGCTATCGAGGCAAGCACCCAAACAAATGGGTGCTTTTTTTTCAATCGACCATTTATGGGTGTTAAAGGGTGTTACAAAGGATGCTTTCTCGTAAAAGCGCCCTTTTTACACCCGTTTGGGTGTAAAAATTTTTACTGTGTGTGGTAGGTGGACACCTAAGCCCGGTGCTGTTCCTCGAATTTTCCCAAATATTCTTGCACACTTGTCTGAACCAGCAGCATTGAAGGGCAAAAGGAAACCACTGAAACCTAGATAAACCTCGAATTTCTAGGGCCGTGTGTCGGCAAGTGGTGGTGATGTGTCGGACGTCAACATAAAGAACAGCAATGTTGATGAAGCTGCTGGTGTCCCCTCCGATCCTGAGTTGTGTCAAGAAGTAGCAACTCAGTTCCCTACATTACAAGACTGAGCAACGTTCTATTCCTGGAATGCCGAGCTTATTCAGGAAGAATTTCTTTTTTTAAGTTCGCTCTTCGTGCTGCGCTGAAAGCTTCAAAAGCGAACTCAGCCAGAGAGTAGCGCTACGAAACCAAGTGCCTGATTATACTTGCCTGCTCCTTAAAATATCGAGCCCTACTGCTGCCTATAGGTTGATGTCAAAGGTAACTCACACTGCCTCTGCCGACATCATCACGCCTTCAACAAATAAATTATCAAGGGGATGCCTTGCGAATTTGAGTTGAAAAAGGTTCCACTCAGCAGCATCGGTTGTTGTGGTGGAGGAAGGCCGGTCATCAGTTAGTCCACTCGACTAGTAGAAACTTTTGAAAGCTGTGTTTTCATTTACGGAATGCCGTTCTCCACTTTTTATCGAAAAACTGCGGCCCTAATAACCGTCTTTATTAGATTTTGTAGTAGCCGAGCATAATTTTTGTGAAAGTTTCGTTGGTTTTGTAGATTTATCTTTTTTTTCTACCAAGCTCGCCAAGTCGTCCTTGTGTTCTTGCATGGTGGGCACAACTCTTTCCGGGACAGCTCGAAAGTGCTTCTCCACACGTCCCGGATTTTCAGGGCTGATGTTGTGGTTGAAATCTAAGAGAATAAGACAGCCCATGCCTATCTTCAGGTGATCAACATAACTGAAAAAAAGTTGATGCCATCTGAAAGCTCGTGAGTTTGAGCTGGCTGCCCACACCATGTTCGCTGTATGCGCAAGGGGAAACAAGCTTCCCCCTACAACTGAGGACAAAGGTGAAATCTTTTGTTACCACCACGGCATTGTCGATTTCGACGATACCTTTGTTTTGAACAACATTGAAAACAAGAAAAAAAAAGAACTTCTTCCTGGATAAGCTCGACATTCCTGGATCGGAACTTTCTTCGGTCTTGTACTACAGGCAAGCAAGGTGCTATACCTCTTGATATAACTGGATCTGAGGGGACGCCAGTAGCTTCGTCAGCACTACTGTACTCCATGTTAACGTCAGGCACGACCTTGGAAATTTGCGGTTTCTTCTAGTTTAGGGGGTTTCCTTTCGCGCTTTAATGCCACTGATTCAGACAAGTGTGCGGAAAATTTTGGGAAAATTCGAGGGACAGCACCGGACTTTAGTGTCAACCTACCAGGTAGAATTTTGACAACGTTTCCGCCTACTATGTGCTCGCCGCAAAGTATTAGGAATGCAGGTCTTGACTATCACCAGGAAGGCTTCTCGTCAAATAGCAGCTGTCCAGGCCTTGAGAACTGCATGGTTATTTGCAGTTGGAAGAAGCGCCGTCGATCGCAAGTGTTTTCCTCAGAGGCATAGCCATTCCGACAGCCAAGTGTGCCACAGGTTGGCCTGCTTTACTATCCAAAACTACTAATTCACTCGAGCATGCTTAATCATCGTGTCACGTGTGAAATACGAATTGCGAGAGAGCTTTTCCAAAAAAAAAAAAGTTATTTTAATACTGGCTGCATGACTTCTATTGAATGCGTTCTATTTTTTTCCTAAATTACTCTTCCATCACTTAGGAAGCCCTTTTCCTGACTCCTCGGATAATTTCAGCTACGATCCAAGGAATTCGTGCATGAAATGAATCTTTACATAGAAATTATACCATTTATGTCAGCTGCGCCAGCTGTGAGGCTTGGAAGCTCACCGCACAGCAGGATTGTGGCGCTAATTCGCGCCACATGTACTGCCCGTGTGGCCTGTCTATTTTTCCTTAGCTGTTCAAAAAGAAGCACAACTGTTTCTAAATATATGCTTACATGCAATTTATACGATGTGTAACTACAACAGCCTTGTTCGCTTTCAATCGTCCATAACCTGAAGGCGCAGATTAACCCTATTTATTGTAGAGGCACAGGCTGATTTTTTTTTTCGGGGGGTAGGGGCACCACTTTGATCGGAAGAGGGTGCCGGGCAGAGAAGTGTGGTCGAGTGTCACTTTTCGCTTTGTAAACAATAGCGGAAAGATTTGGCGGGTAGCGGGAAAGAACGGCACATGCCAGGTGGGCCACCCGCTGGCCATGCCACTCAGTCATTGCAGGCTAATAAATAATCATACATTTCTTGAGTACGCGGCCCTTATTTATTACTAAGTAGTATTCTTACGGCCCTCTTCTAGCTGCTTAAGCTAAAATACACGTATTTGGAAACGAATTTCCCACTGTTTTGCATGCAAATGTAGGAGACGACGCTCCTTCGCCAATCCCAAAGCGACATCAGCGCCGCCGTTGAGTGAGATACGAGTTGGTGCCGCCTCCGGAGCGGGCTTCTCCAACTACAGTAACTAAAAACGTTGGCTACGCGACAGAAAACATGGACGGGAAAGAGACAAGGACTGGGCTTGTCTTTTTCCCGTCCGTGTTTTCTACCCCGCAGCATACTTAATTCATTAAAGAGTTGCTAGTCTAAGCTTGCGTGTTGAATCCTGCTGTGTGCGTGCTTCCTTCACGGCTTGGTTCGTGTTCTTTCATGATATGCCAGCAGCTTACCACTATGAACCTTGTGAAACATATGCAAACACGGTACCAAAAAAAAGAAAGAATGTTGCACATATGTGGAAGCAATAAACATACATTAAACAAACGTACCGCGGTGGCACGGTGCTTTGATGCGTGTTCGATCTCAGCCGCGGTAATCGCAATTTGACGAACGCTGAACGGATGGTCAGAACTTCCCAGGAAATAGTAACATAGTGTGCACGACTTGAGGTAAGTAATCACCCCCCCCCCCCTCGCCTCATTTTTTTTACAAATTTTCAATATGTATGGTTGAAAACAAAGCAACTACGAAACGCTTGCTCATTCTGTTCTAGTAATCGCGTATGTCATTTCCTGCCATTAGTGTTAAAATCTCCAAATTTCAGCTAATTAAGCAAAGAAGACGCAGTAAGGAGCTCTTTAAATTTATCATTACGGTTTCCACGCCGCCGGTGCCGCCGCCGCCACGCATTTTGTGACATTTGATATGCTTTAATCAGTGTCTTCTCGCATTCATTTCGTTGCTGAGCATCATTAAAAACGGGCGAGCAACTGCACACTTTGCAGTCGAGCAGGCAAGTCTCCTCCCTCTGATGTGACGGACATTTCACGTTATTTGAGCGTCCCGCCTGTCATATATGCACACTACCACAAAACTAGGAATGATTATAACGTCCCTGTCATTCCTTTCCTCGTGCTTCTACCACAAGGAAACGATATGCGATACATACGACATCCAACAAAATAATGTTCCCCTAAATTTACACCTCCTTGCTAATATTTGCGAGTAATTCGAATAATCTATTACATGGCCCGTAGTGCAACTGCCCCTTTATTTCCGGTTTTTTATTATTTCACAAAATCGCCTAAGCATTGCATGACGCGGAGAATTTGGCAACGTTTTTTTCACACCATGAGAAATTGTGTACTTCCACTCGTCTACTGTACCCAGTTTCCCGGGTAGTTGAAATGTCATCTGTTTCTTTTTTTTTTAACTTCTCCAATTTCGTTTCGACTCAACACCGCATGCCTTTCAAGGAAGGCTCCTCAAGTGTTGCCTGAGCCCCTCCATGATGTTGTAGATATGCGTGACCTCATAAAAATGCACCTTCTTTCTGCTAAAAGTTCTTCGGAGCAGAAAAAAAGGGGGAGGGGGGTTGCAGGGGTTACAGAAGAATATTAGAATACTTTACTTTGCCAGAGTTCTCCTAGAACTTTGAAAACATAATCTTACCCGCTCATTCTTGGAGAAGTATTTATCCAACTATCCCCACTGCAATCGACGGCTTCTTTATTTCATTTTTGTGGAGCATGGAGCCGTAAAGACGAAGAATCTGGACCGATGTCGTTGGTGACGATGACGCCGGCAAGCAGAGGCGGGAAGCCGCCGCTTTCGAGTTGAAGTCCTGAAGTTGTTTCAAGAGCTCCAACACTTCCAAATACTACGTTTGTTCAGACTTTATGCACCCTAGTGCATAGCAGCAATAAATTTGCCATCTTTGTCATTTGATGACTATAGGGTCATGATGATCTAATTTGATGTCATGGCTGCAAATCCATAAATACTTACACTACTGAATGATTTTTTGTTTGTGGTCTTCTGAGACCCTAAATACGTACTATGGACGTGTCTGTCAAAAATAAAAACTCCAGATACACCAGATGTCTGTCAAACATAAAAATCCCACACATATACTTGTTGACGGAACACCTTGTAGGGATAGGTGCCCGAGTCAAGATGAAAGTGGTGTCGCTTGTTTTGTGAACAGTTCGCCGGAGGACTGCGGGCCTGCTAGCTGTTGTGTAGTCCAAATATGTACATTGCTCTCTCGACACGGGAAAGGAGGCGTAATGCAGCCTTACACGGTAAGGTGTTCGACGAAAACTACTGCTGCACAAGGTTCCCGGACACGACGCCCTCCGTGACGAGAGCTAGTGACGTCTCTGCGGATGACAACCAGCACAGCTAATTTAGCGTGGCAAACAGTGCTCGTTTTTATTTATTTTTTAATTTTTTGGTCAATACAAATGCATTGCCCGCGGTCGGGACAAAAGGAGGTGGCTTCTCTTCTGACGGGGTCCTGACATGCTCCCGGTGATACAAGCGTGGAACCCATCACCCACTGAACTTCTCACATCAAGCGACACCTTGGTGCCACAGGTGAAGTGTACGTGTAGGAACTATAGAAGTGTGGCAACCATGCCCTAGTGAAAGACATCGACCTGGGCGGGCGTGAGCTATGTGGGCACGAAACCTTCGTCCGGTTTCACGAAGTGTTCGTCTTATAGCGAAATGTTTGTCCTCAAGTTTCCTCTAGTCTAGCTACCTCGACGACGTCTTTCCGAGTCTCCGGTGCCAGAACAGCCGGACCCAACACTTCAAGAACCTCTAGAACCACTGATGTATTTCTACAAAGTCGAATGTCATTTCATAATCTATGTCATAGAGAGGGTTCTTTTTTATTCGGCAGTCTATGAACTATACGATTGCTCGTATGGTGATGATATGTGGTAAAACACTATCCTAGGTACGATTCAGATTATCTTCCTCGTACAACATGCTGAAAGAAGGTGGATCTGTCTGTGTAATTCGTAGGTGAACGTACGGTGCATTAGATCTTGGTGCAACAAAATATAGATGGCGTCACCCGTTGATGGAAAAAATTTCGCGCGTGCGCGTGATGGCAAATCATCGCGATAAGAGGAAGGGTTGAGAGTTTGGTTGTTGCGCTCGCACGACGTGATGACATTTAGCGAACTATACTTGAGAAGAAAGCAATGAAAACACAAAAACAGAGAAGTATCGAGACAGAACAAGTGCTGGACTAACAATAAATGCTTATTAAAGAAAAGCCACACGCATGAACAATCAGCGCATGTCTAAATAGGCTATCTGAGCCAAGTGTAACGTTGCAAAATCAACAGTCACAAAGTGTTGTAAACAGCTCATTACCACAAAACGCCAAAATATAAACGCCACGTGCACCATCTGACTACACCCAAATTCTTTAGCCGAGCAAACTGAGCTGAGATCACATCGCACGTGACACTCTGGCCATTTGTTAAGTACTTCGAAAGGCTTCGCAACTTTGATGTTCAATCTTATTTCTTAACTAATTTGCTATGAAACAATGATTTAAAATCAGGGGCGCTGCTACAGCCTTTGCAGCACAAACGTATACGTAAGTTTACACATTCCCTTGTCGAATGCGGCCATGTCTAAAGCGATCAGACGCTCCGATGGCGGGCTGCGTGATCACAGCATTCTAGTTCGTACAGGTATACTGGTGGAAACTCACCTCTGTGCCCCTGATATCAAATAATAAATAAGGTTGAACGTTAAATCTTTAAAACATTCGAAATGAAACAAAACATGGCAAAGTGTCACGTGCAAATCATTCCTCAGTTTCCCTTGCACATAAAGAATAGCGGGTGCACGTGTCATTCATATTTGGTGTTTCATGAAAATGTGGCGTTTTTCTAGCACCTTAACACTTGTGCACTGTTAGGTGTGCAACTGTGAAATGACTCAGATAGCCCATTTACGCGTGCGTTCCCGGTTTGTGTGTGGGTGGGCTTCCTGCAATAAAAATGTGTTTGAAGTCCAACTCTTGTCCTGTCTAGTTGTTTACCTTTGCTGTCTTCCTGTGTTTCACTGGTTACCAGTTCCGAATATTCTGAAGCAACTCGCACAGCAAGCTACGTTAGTGATGTGCTGTTTCAAACGCGATTGTGACAAATCCGATCTAATTAGTAAAATTTAGTTCGAGACAGAAAACGGGCGAAATAAAGGCGCGCATTACTCGGTTTGATTTTCTCTCGAGCACATGATAAAGGGGAGAAAACACAAGACATTGTACACCCGCACCTAGGTGTGTTGTCCTTATAAATTCATGTTCAGTGCAGAACTTCACACGAAGTTTATGGTGACCCCCATTTCGTCCAATTGTCGACCTTCATGAACCCGCCATTCTATACTGATTAGGTCGTTTGTTTGATGAAGGATATTCAATTTGTGGCGTTTTCCTTTTATTAATTAAAGGGTGTGTTACTTAACTGGCTTTTATAAATACATATGCATCAAACAGCTAGCTCTAGCTCACTCGTTCAGACTGTTGAGCAATATAAGCAATTGCTTTCATGCGTATAGAAGCGCTTTACATTACTTGCACCACTCTTCCCCTTTGAACTGCCGCTGTTCCTTGACTCGCTTTCACAGTCATATTGATTGTTATTCCACCTCACCTTTTATATATATATATATATATATATATATATATATATATATATATATATATATATATATAAAGGTGAGTATAATTAAGATGTCGGTAGTGTAATAACAATCAATATTGTATAACAGGAAACTGTATATATAGTCTCCACCGTCAGCCTCACCAAACATCGGCGTTGACGCTATCACCGACCTGGATTTGCCAAACTAAAGTGACCCTGAAAGGAGATTAAAATTAACACTTATTTTTTAGTCCAACACTACCTCTCTACGTTATTAGGAGCACTGAGCAAGTTTTTCTGGTCCAGTTATTTAACTTGATCCGGCATAGAAGTGTGGCAGCTTGGGCCAGTTGGTATGGCATGACGATAGTCATAGCGCGAGAACAAAACGACGACACAGAGACAGCGCTCGTGTCTTTCGTGTCCTTCTTGTCTCTGTGTCGTCGTTTTGTTCTCGCGCTATAACTATCGTTTAACCGGCCGGCGAATCAATTACGATGCGTTTGCCAAGCGGGCAGAACTGAAAAAGAACTGACTATTTACCGGTGAAAATAAAGTATAATAGAGAGGCAGGTTTCCTAAAGAAATTTAAGCGTACGTAAAAAACAAGCGTGCTAATCACGCAAAAAAAAAAGTACATTCATTGCGGCGGCGCGCTGATCAATTGACGTCGGTGGTGGCGGCGCGCCGAGTTTTCGGCGCAGACCGGCTTGCGCTGACGCCGCCACCGCCGACAACTCCGGACGACTCTCGCGCCGCCGCAGGTCGAAGCCGCCTCGGCGCACGCCTGTAGCTGTGAACTGCGGCCCGCGGGAGAAGTGGCTCGATATGTTGGCCTCGATGCTTCCAAAGCAGTTTTGTCGCCTTTACGAAGTGCTGCTTACGATGCTACTCTTCATCGTTCGGAAATGTCTCTGTTGCTGGGTGTGCAGCAAGTGAGATGGAAGAAGCCCAAGGGCACGAAACCTCGGTGGATGCCGATTGCCCCCAGCAAGCTTTTCAAAATTAATTTGGGACCACCGAAAGATCCAGAAGAAATCGCAGTGCTCAGCCGCTTGACCGCTGCCTATAAAACCGAAATGAAAGCAATCAGGTGCGTGTCCTAATGCCCTGCATGAAGCATACCATCGAGTTTCTGGCGTGGTATGTGCGCGTCGGTCTGCTATGTGAAAGTGTGTTGCCGCGGCGTCGCATTGTCGTTGTACAGTTTGATTGAAAGACTGCTCGTGTATGCCAATGAAACGCATGAAACATGTAGATACGGTGCTTAGATCTACGGCGTGCGCACAGGGGTGACGGGGGTGCAGAGTGCAGCCCCCCTCTAGTCACACGAGAGGAGGGGGGGGGGGGGGGTTCAATGTCTGCCTTATAATTTGACTTGATAGAAAAAGGGGCCCTGCTACACCCCCCCCCCCCCCCGCCGGTGCCATAAATTGATAGGTGTCGCTAGCTACTTACCGAGCCGTTATTGAATTCAATCGTAGTTCGCCCTTGGTCGTTTACATTTGATGAAATACCATAAGGTTTGACCGTCGTTTACATTTGATGAAATACCATAAGGTTTGACCGGTTCCACAATAACTAAGCAGCACTTCGTGACATTTCTGTCTTTTCTTAAGCGCACGTAGTTTCCACACTTCCTCCATCTAAAACTGCAGTGTCAGTTTCATTCATCAATTATTACTTCTTTGCTGTTCCTCTTGCAGAAACTTTTGGAGGGATGAACACCTAAAAGACCTCGAATTGGCTGACAAGCACTCAGCCCTGTCTCAAGAGGAAGAGCGAGAGCACGAGCGCCTTCTTGAAGAAAATGAAAAGGAAAACCAGAGGGTTGCTGTACTAAGGTATTGCCCTATACGGTGCATTCCTTGTTTAATATTTTCCTCATTATCTATTCACCTCGTGACACGATGATTGCAGTAAAAGAGCAATGATCTGTCCACCTCGTAAAATTAATTTCAATTTCGTTTGCTATTGTCGTGCTTAGTGACATCACAGTCTCCCTTGTGCCTGGTGCTAGAGAATTACCAACGTTCAGCCTTTTTCTAGCAATGCACCACTCTTATGAATCCACGTCTGAGCTCATAATACATGCTTTTAAATTGCCGCATGCTTAATGAAAGTATTAAAAAATGACCTAGCTTTTCGAGAGAATGGTCATATCACAAGCACATGCTCAGGTGTCATTTACTGCAAGGAATGCTTTTACTAGTGTACTTTCCTCAGTTTATGTTGCTCTTTTCCCCTTCCCATACAGTAAATACTTGTGTATCATCTATAGACTTTGCCTTTGCACCAGATTATTCAGAAAGCAGTGTCTAGTGTCCTCCTTCACTAAGAGTGAAGGTGTAGAAAGAGTGGTCCCAAGTAGCATGATTACAATAATTCGTTGAATGCTCCGAGTAATTTGGCTGCCACTTTTTTTCTAGCTGCTCAACTTTTCCTGTTCCTTCATTAGTTTCTGTACTTCCTGTTCTCTTTTTTAAAATCTAGAAATCGGTGAATAGCAGAAAGTCTTGCGACTGAAGTTGCTTTGTGCGATTAGGATTGTGCTGTGGATGTTCACATGCTTTGCAGACTTCGATTGAGTGAGCCTCTTTGAAGACAAATGCTGCTTAACTTGTTTCCCATGATGCTTGAGGAAGACACTGTTGTAATGTTTAGAGTTATAAAGAGCTCCGCTTAGTTTGTGATTGCAATATCTATTGCTACGTCGTGTGTGAAGTACCACTCACCGTTTTGTTTCCTGCTGTCTTGGTGATGACATGCTGCTTTGGATTTTCATTGAAGTAGCCTTCAGTCCAGTGTCATAGATAACAGGTTGAAAGTCACACAGTAAGCTTCTCCTTTGGGGACTAGTGTAGTTCGTTCATTTAAATCGTAACTAACCTATGCTGTTGCAGTACAGATAGTACACGTTTTACCCCTTTATACTTTTCTACCTTGGAGTTCTACGATGGCTTCATGGCGGCCTAGTTGACCACTACCATATATAAAGGTAGCTAATATTAGCATTAAATTAGGCTTGCCTTCTTTGTTTGCATGAACGGTCATCATTTCTTTTCATGGCATGCAGTTTACATTAGCATATTTTCGAGATTACGTGGTGGTGTTGTGACTTTTGCTTTTTAAAAATGGTATTGCGATACAGTTGCTGGCCTTGTAACTGTGCTGTCTAATTAATACTTCTAGGATGGAAAGAAACAAGCAGGAAGAAGCGAAGAGAGTGGAGGAGCTCTTGCAGAGGGAAGCTGAGGCAAAAGCCAAGCTTTTGCAGTTCAAAGAGCGAATTGAGGAGATTGTGAGGCTTGAAAAGGTGCGCATGTTGTAGAATGTTGGTGCATCGAGTTGCCAATGCATTTTGCAGCTCATGCATTGAAAATTGCTCGTTCTTCCATCTCTTTCTCAAGCTCATTCTCAAAAGTACATTGATTGATATGTGGGGTTGAACGTCCCAAAACCACCTCATGATTATGGGAGCCGCCATAGTGGGAAGGCTCCGGAAATTTCGACCACCTGGGGTTCTTTAATGTGCACCCAAATCTGAGCACACGGGCCTACAGCATTTTCGCCTCTATAGAAAATTCAGCCGCCACAGCCGTGATTCGATACTGTGAAAAGTGGGTAAAGCTTACTTCTAGAATAAGTCCGCCGAAGATTGCAGAACTGTGTGCTGTAGGTGCAAGGGGCAGCTTAAGACGCAAGCTGACTGATGTTAAAGCGAGTGTTAGATTTTGTATATTTAGAGTTTATGGGCGCAAACGACCAGATCTACAATAGAACCAAAACTGCTAAATGAAGGACTGCAGAGCAGGATGTGACGTTTCTAATGCGCCAGAATCACGTCCTGTATGCAAGATCTGAAAGTCTCTAATGTGAAGGCATCCTTTTCTGCAACATTCTCAAAATTGAAACTACTTTGATCAAATGTGTTGTCTGTGGGCTCATTGACAAGGTCACATCTTTGTACCAAACATAAAATAATGAAATAAGATTGAAAAGCCAATGTGTGGGACTGATTAAGACAGCTCGAAAGTGTTTTCTTAAGAGACTTCTTTTGGGGATGAGATTTTGTGACTCCAAGTACACTAATCACTGTCCACTTGTTTTTTTGCAGAAGAGAAGTTCCACGTATGTCACCCTCGAGAATTTGGACCAAGCCATAGAATTTGCCATTGAAAACCCAGTCAGCTACAGCTATGCCATCGATCAACAAGGAAAGGAAATTTGGGAGGGAACGCCTCACTATGAGCTGTACAAAGAAGGGCCTGCACATGCCTACGCAATACCCAGAAGGAAACGATTTTAATTTCGATGCAAGAATATAATCAATGAGAACCTAGTACTGTTGAAATGTATAGTATTAAACTGTGCAGTAATTTTTGTACTGTTTAATTTTGCTGATGTCCTTTGAACTTGAGAGGTTACTGGCTCCAAACTTTGCGAAGCATTGTAAACCCGGCTTCAAATTTCCTGTTCACAATGACTTCCTGCAGTGAAGTGCCAAGCTCAGGAAATGTGTTTACTTGGTTTATTTTGACATTATTTCCATCTACACTTGTGCAGCGCCATGCTACAGTATCAATTCTGGTGACTTCACACACCAGCATGGCTTGTCATAATGAAGTCTGGTACCAGTGTTGACAGATGCTACTGAGCTAACAAGCGAAAAATCATCACAAAAAAAAAGCCTAGGCGAGCTACTCTACCTTTACCAAGAAACGTAAAAGCAAGCAGGAATTCGATCAACTTTTCCATTGTTTCAAAAGTTTTTAATTTATATAATAAAAATGTCACTCAAATGCAAAGGGGAGTTAGAAAAATCACTAACCTTTACACCGAAAATATCTGCAATAATGAAAAAAATTACACTTACTTTTTAATATTGTCTCCAGGATGGTACTCTATTTGGTTGACTGCAAGCTCGACAAATGCGTTATCACTGCACAAAAAACGTGCTATTCGTGAACCTGATCAAAACAACAAAAGTAACTATACTTGCAGGATAAGTGCAAATAAGCCCCAAAAAGTGACAAGCAACAGGAATACTCTGCAAGCGACTTGGTGAAAGAGGTAGCCCAACTCTGCTTATTATAAGCGGAACTGGCAACTTTGTCAGGTATTTGAATGTAAAAAAATTGGCACATACCATGCTCAGTGGGAATCTATGATATGCGAAGCACGAATGAGACAGGTTGATATGTCAGTTTAAAATCAGCACAACGTAATGAGGTGGAGGTAATTGGTGCCGTACATGACTTTCGTGTCATGATTATCTTGTTTGTATGTGTCGTTTACCTTCTTCACCCATTCACGTCACGTGATACCAAATTTAGTATATTTGGAACCAGCGAAACGCCCGCGAGCATGCTTTGAGTGTGGTATGTTGTCATGTTCTTACATGACACGCATGTCAGGATTATCGTGTTTGTACCAGTCATATATTTCGTCATCTGTTGACGTCACGCAACAGCAAATTTGGTATATGTGGAGCTAGCAAAACGATCACCAGCACATCATGAAGGGCCTAATATACTCCATTGTAGCGTTGACGCGCACGCATGCTGGGCACAGCGACGCTACGTTAGCAAAACACGAGCACTCTATAGTCCGACGCCAGGCGCGACCGGTGCGACCAGCGTCCGTCGGCACAGTCCGATGGTGGTAGGCGGCGCAAAATGCGACATGCTGCATTTCGCACCGATGCATTACCCAGACAACACTGAGTCTCCCTCTTTTTGTGAGGGAGGGACGCCGGACGCGCTGAAACGCGCATGCGTCAAAGCAAAGCAACACAGCGCGGTGCGCGCCTGCGAGTATATGGCAGGACCGGTGCCTGGCGTGGCAACGCCAGTGTGACGCTACGAAGTGAACACCGGCGAGCACGCGCACCACGTCAAGTCGAAATGTGTTGGCGCCTTGACTGTGGCATGTAGTCATGTTCTCACATGACACGCATCTCATGATTATCATGTTTGCACAAGTCACGTACCTTCGTCATCCATTGACGTCAGGTAATACCAAATTTGGCATATGGGAAGCTAGCGAAGTGACTGCCAGCGCATCATGAGCATGGCATGTAATCATGTTGTTACATGACATGCATGTCATGATTTTCATGTTAGTGTTTGTCGCTTGTTTTTGCCATGCAATCATGTCATACCATACCAGTTTTGACAATGCCACGTGAACGAAACTCCCACAAGAGCTTCAGTACAATGGAATGTAAATCATGGCATGAATGTCATGATTTTCATGTTATGACTAGTCAAATATGTTCTTCATACAGTCATCTTATGTCATACCAAGTTTGGTATGGATACCATTATCGAGACGGCCAGGAGAGTTAAAAGTCGTAGACAGCTAGATAGATGGACACGCTCAATGTCACCGAAGTTCACTAAGAAATGCTTCCCATTTAAAAAAGAACAATTACTACTTGCACATTGCCAACAGAGCATTGGGGGGGGGGGGGGCGGTAGAAGCGTCGTGGTACCTTGCGCAAACACATGACTAGAAACCAATACAGGGTTGTGATGTCAGGGTGCAGTAAGAACCCAAACTAACTTTAAAAACATGTAATTAATTTTTAGGGCACACACACGTTTGCTGATACATTGTCTTAACTATGATTGCTTGGATTTCTATTTGATGCAAAAAATGGACTGAAAATTTGTGTGTTGAAACTTTTTCAAACGATTACTGACATAATTACTATGTGGTAGGGCATTTTGCGTGGACATGGAATGTACCAAGTTTGCACCACCACACTGATAAACCTAAACAGTTTTTATAATGGGTTTAGATGTCCCTAAATCTGGTACTAAGCTCCTTGTGGGGGGGTGGATTACATCTTGAAACGGGGTTGTGTAGAGACATTTAGGCCGGCCTTTGGGTGTCCCGAGTACAGTCCAGATGAATTTCAGGGCACAAGAAGTTGACAGCTGTTGAAACTGCCATTGTGCGGATATCCCACCTAAGGCATTGCCCATCGGACAAGAACCAGTATATAGCGCATAATCTAGCAAAGTCCAAGAGCAATTTCAAATCTCATAATCCTTTCTGAACAACTGGACAATTCATTTAGACATCCAAGAAATTTCTATAAATGATCTTTGCACAGAAACACATACTAACAATACTGTCTGTACAGCATCTTTGAAAAATATTTGAAATCTTCTGCCATCAAATTCGATCTATGTGGTGCAGTAGCAGGTGGTTGGTTATTCGAAGAAATAAACAAGCTAGTACTAAAGAGGAGAATAAAAAAAAAGTACTTTATGTACAGTACATGGTATTTTGAAATCGCTGTGAATTTCATTGGTGAAAGGTGCCTATTGGTGGCTTCGGTAATACAGATTTCCAGTGTTATTTCATCTAACAGAAATTTAAAAAAAAGTAAAAGGTAGAACTGACCCTTAGGCATACCATGCATTAGTATTCAGTCTAAACCACACTGATATGAGAAAAATGGGTGTTAGAGACACCAGTGTGCTTACAGTAAAATACGGGTGGATAAGAAAATACGGTACCCTGCTTATAAGAGACATCTCACATAAAAGGGTTTAACTGTATTTAAATAGCGGTATTTATAAGTTGAGTGAATTAAGCAGGTTGTCTTGTACATGTGCGCTAGTCTCTTTGAGTGTTGAAATGTACGTTCGATGAACTGGACACATGCGTGTCGAAACCCTGCCTGCTTTGTGCTGCTGGCCACGCTGCAACACTGTGAATTCATTAATCCAGGTGTTTTTGGTGGCACCAGAGAACTCGTAGGTTGAGGTTAAGCGAAGCTCCACTGCAAAATGATACAGGACCACAGTCGTAACAAGATTCTTTACAAACCTTTAATACTTTCCTCTAATAACAACCCTCTCTCACTATAAAACGTAAAAAAACAGCAAACATTCCTTTCATACCACTGCTTCTCCGAATAACTTAACATTTTTACACATATGTACACATTTGGAAGCATTCGCACCACACCCGACGTGTACACAATGCACGACTGCTGCAAGAGAAGGCGCATGCAAGCGTTCACGGAGGGCATCGCTTTGCCGGCATCCGCTGGCCACTTCGAGTGTGCCGTTCACTTGCATCTTTCATTGTCACAGAGTGTTTCTGGAGCTACAGAGTAGCTTCTCATTTTGTCTGGAATCCTGTTAACACGACATTAATCTGAAATAAAGGCACAAAATTATCATCAGTGACCAAGCTTTATACTTGAAATGTTCGATAACAAAAAGTAACACAACGGACTGCATGGCACTGGAGCTACTTAGTGCAGCTGTGAACATCAGGCGGTGAAAATTTCACACATCTATGTGCAGAAAACACGCGATTATAAGGAAACTATGTCTGAAAAGGCATGCACGGTTCTTTTGATCAGTACTTGGTCATCATATTTCAATTCAACCTTCTAGAGATCATGTTTTTGTTTGAGTTACCTGAGGAAGTTTGATACTCATATGAATTCAACAGATTTATGATACTGTGACAAGAATATGTGCATTATGCACCCACTCATACAGAAATAAATGCATGAATAGAAGGTTGTATGTATTAGTACCAACAAATACACTGGCCCCCAGCAACACGCCATTCTTTATAACTGATTGCATACTTTAAGTCCTTAGTGTAAAAAGATTTTGGTGCTTGAAAACTAGGCTTGTGTTCACAACCTAGGTGAATATTTGAATACTCGAACGAATATTGCTGTATTCAAATTCGTTTCTATTCGAATATAAGTTGTTAAAAATTTCGAAGTACAGTCAAACCCCTTTATAACAGACCCTGGTATAAGAGACAAATGGATATAAGAGACAAATGGATATAAGAGACATCAGTGTGCTTACAGAAAAATACGGGTGGATAAGTGGATAAGAAAATGCATATGGGATGCCCTACTTATAACAGACATCTCAACTGTATTGGAAATGAATGAGTGGCTGTAATGTAACCACCTGTAAAGGTAACTTTGCTGCAGTGATGAGTTGCTAGATTAGCAAGGTGTGGGAGTGGGCCAGTTGGTATTCCATGTCTTGAACAGCTGAAGCGCAAAAAAAGGTAACAACGGACTATGGGAACAAGTGCTTGTCCTCGTTCCCTTCGTCACTTATCTTTTTGCGCTTCAGCTGTTTAATAAGACATGCTAAATTAGTTCGTAAGTAACCTCCTGTAATGACCTTTTTCACTGCAGTAAAGGGCTGCTAAGCCGTGAAAACTAGAAAAAATCCGCATTGCTGCGAAACTCCACTTCAATACATAAGTGAACATATTACGCTCACATTTACTCCTAGTTTTTTCAAGTTTAAAAGCTTGTTATACTGGCTCCTATGCTCTATGTACATTAAACTTTAAAAACTTGACATATTTTAGAGGTTATCACCTGCATTAAGCCGAAAGTCAGATCCTGCTACTATTCAAAGTTGTTTCAATTTCCTTTGAACCAAGAAAATAGGCATAAGCACAGACCTTTTATCAATTAAAAAAAATATGTATATTGTGCAGGTTATTTTGGTTATGACAAATACCGTACTTTCTCGCATATAACCCACTCCAAGAATTGTGAAAAATTGCCTGAAAAGCGGGGGTGTGTATTATCTGCGAATAATCCGGAAACAAAGGTTGGCTTCACGGCAATGCGTGCTTTGCTGTGCAGTTCGCATGCCTACCGGCACCATCTGGTGCAAAGCCAATGAAAGCCAATACAGGCCATAGACAGATCCCCCTATAGGGTGTTCATTCCCTTTTTGCGTGCTTTCTTTGATCATGACCGGACTAGAGACGTGCGCTCGCTCCCTCCTTTTACGGCCTAAGCAGCTGCAGTGAGTACAATGAGGCTGTTTTATACAGTGATGAGGGTTCGCTCCATGTAAGGGGTGGTGAGCCAACTCTTTAAAGTGCATTTTGGCGCATACTCATTGCATTGTAATCAGCTCTCCCCAACCACTTTTTTGTGCTAATTACTTCTTCCATTTATAGGAAGCAGCGGGTGTAGTATAGGTGCACATGGACAGTCTGGTTTTCTTGGCATCATAAATTTGGCAGTGAATACGCACACGCAACGCTACAAAAATTTAAATTTTTAAGGCTCGAACACCTTCTTTATGCTGAATTTAAAAATGCTTAAGGCTTGTGTGCTTAGCTTTATCATTTAGGTGCACGTTGTGGGTGTGCCGACACCCCCCCTGTAAAGTTGTCTGCCCCGTGTGGTGCACGTGTCTCGCCCCAAGGCTTTATTTCGGTGGTGAACACCGCCGGGCGATAGATGGCGATGTGTTCGCTTTGAGTACCATTGTTGGTAGAGTGGTAGCGCCGGTGGTGGCCCCTGGCGGAAGGCGATGAGCGCGTTCGCCTCGCCGAGACCCCACACTGGCGCTCGTTCGTCCGCCGAGACCCCACACTGGCTGCCCAACGTGGAGCTCTTGGAGTATCGGACGACAGTTTTTGCGGTTCAACACAGGGATTTTGTTAGAGCCGGAGTAGAGTAGGCCTAGGGGGGATTCCTTTGCTAGCGTCGGTGGTGGGCTTTGTTGAGAAGCGAGGAGATTGGTTTTGTAACGTGTTTGAATTCGTCGGCAGGTTGACTTTATTTTTTTTATCTCGCAAGTGTTGTTATTTTTTTTTGTTGTTTTCAAAACGTTGTTGAATTAGGACGAGAGCCATACGGTCTGCATCCTGGGGTGAGCAAGGCCTAGAGCACGTGGTTTGTAGGCCAGGCCCGAAGCGAGTGAGTACGGAAGTTTCGTGGGTGGTCCGTTTTTCTGTAAATAGCTTCTTCTATATCTTTGGGCTCAGGGAGCCGGGCGTCGTTGCTGTCTGGTATTGCGGCTCGACGCCGAGGCGTCGTGACACCGCTCGCTCGGTAAGCTGCTGTGTGCGGCGAGCGATAGGGCCACCTCAAGAGTGGACGTCTCCTCGCGGCTGCCTCTTCTGCGCCTAGGCTGGGTGGATGCCGGTTGTTGCCGAGCGACTCATTAGGCCTAAGGCTCTGCGCAGCCGCCTGTCGCACGTGGCACAACTAGGTCGATCGTGGCGTTGAGGTGTTGCGCTCTGCTTCCCTCACTTTTTTATCTTGCGATGCAAGGGTTAGGAAAAGTGATTTTTGTTTATTTTGATGGGCGTCTCGCCGCCACCGATGTATTACCTAGCAGTACTGACCAAGGTACCCACGTGGACGAAAAGCTCGAAGCTCCCTTTCCGAGGACCTGCTCGATTGTTTTCTTTCATTTTTTGTTGTTATGATGTATTCAGCGGGAGGGATGTCATCCACGGCCGCTGTCCTGCACATCGTCAGCGTCGCTGGCCAGGAATGAGGTCGGGCGATGGAGATGCCTGGGACCTGCGCAACTGCCTGCAGTCCGGCGCCCTCGCGAGTGCCGGTCGCAACTGGAAGACGTGTCGGCGCTAACGACGGATCGTCGCGCCGACGGCAACGTTGCTGTTGCGGGACCGGTACTGAGGTGAAGCCTAGCCGGACAGTGCAGCAGTGTCGACCAGCGGTGGTGTCGTGGTGCAAAGACATTACGGTCGTGCGATATAATTTTTTTTTTTGTTAAAGCTTGTGTAGCTAATTTTTGATTTCGGGATATGGTTTGATTTAAGGTTGGGGGAATGTGGGGGGTGCCGACACCCCCCCTGTAAAGTTGTCTGCCTCGCGTGTGGTGCACGTGTCCTCGCCCCAAGGCTTTATTTCGGTGGTGAACACCGCCGGGCGATAGATGGCGTTGTGTTCGCTTTGAGTACCATTGTTGGTAGAGTGGTAGCGCCGTGGTGGCCCCTGGCGGAAGGCAGGCCTTGGTGGTGGGCGAGAGTTGAGCGACTCTCTTCTGCGCGTGGCGTTGTCTGTAGCGTGGGTCCCCCGGTGCTCGCAACGCGGGCTTCGCGCCGGGGTCCCACGTGGAAAGTCAGGCGTTGGGCGCCGCCGCCTTGGTATGTGTTAGTGTGTGGTTTATCATGCTATTGTGTGTGTAGTGTGTCACTGCGTTATTTTGTTTGTATGGTAGCGTGTTAATTGAAATTGGTGTATCATTCGGCGGACGATATCGTCGTCTAAATTAGTTAATAACTGTATGTATGTTGTGTACTTTGTACCGACCCGCGATCGACTGGTGTCCGTTCACTCCAAGAGCGTGGCGTGGCGAGGCGCTCGTTCGCCTCGCCGAGACCGCCCACAACGTTAAATAACCCCAGATGACTGAATTCTCGAGCCTTCCAATATGGCGTTCTACATAATAGACGTCATGGTTTTTGGATGATAAACCACTTAATCGTGTGGTTGTCAAACGCTTTCCCAGTATGATCATATGTTCGGTCGTCATAACGATGAGATTGCCGGCCACATTGTCGTGGCTGAATACATCGATGCTTCTGCGTATGTATAGGGTTTTAGTGCCAGGGCCGGAAAAGGTTGCTTACGTTTTTGTATTCTTTATGGGTGCATCTGGAGGTGCAAAGGAATGTAAGAGCGTGAGTACCTAAGCTGCTTGCAGTTCTCGGCACTAAATCTATGCATTATCTGAATAGCCCTGTGTTTGTGGACTTCCTTTGGCCTCGTGTTGAGTTAACAAATCAGCTGAGGCATCCTCACATCGCCTTCTTCAAACGTCACCACACTATGTCGGAGCTGCTTTGTTGGCGCTTTCGGGAAAGTGGAGACAGCATGCATGAACGAACGGATTTGCAATGTGTGGTATGTAGACTAAGGAATGAGGTGCACTTCTGAAAACGGAAGCAATTCAGGCTGTGATTGATGTCGTTACTTTAGCTAAAAGCGACATGACAGTGTTTTACCGGGAGTGCCTTTTTTTGTTCCCCTGCCTCTCTTGAAGTGCATACAAGGAGAGGCGAGCATTCTGCGGCCCAAAAACTGGTGCTTACCCCCTTTTGAGACGCAGCTTCTCAAATTTATTGAGGAGTAGAAAGAGTCGCGGCCACGCTGTTTCAACGGAGATAGCGCAAATAGAAGTGCTGAGGTTGGCCCGCGAGATGAACATCTCACGCGAGTTTTGAGCAAGCTGTGGATGGCTCCAGCGAATCATGGCCAGGGTGGGGGCGATTCCAGCTGACGTGGTGCGCAAGAGCTTCAAAAGTGTGCCATCAATCAATTGCTTGGATGTACTGAAGACGATCGCGTCTTCAAAAGCGGCAATGAAGCCTCAGATGGCAGTGGCGACAGCGGCGAGTCGGGCTATGGTTGAAGAAATGGGAATCGCAGTCAACGTGGTGGCGATTGCTTGAAATAAAGTTCTTTTGTAAACGAGATTGTGACTGTCCAGTTGTTACTGCCCAAAAACAGCTTTTTTTAAAGCTAAGCAAGTGGGCTATACGCGAGAATTTTTTTTGTCTTTTTTCGGGAGCTCTAAGTTAGGGATGCGGGTTATATGCGAGAAACTACAGTTATGTTCATTTACTTTATAATATGCAATATACACCATTTAAATTCGATTCAAAATTATTCGACCAAAATCACTATTCGCTTCGACCCTAAAATTCATATTCACACAAGTCTCCTCAAAAACGAAAATATTATAGATATCTCGCACAATGTAGAAATGGGTTGATCATATTCTATTTCCTAATGAAGGGTGAACGCCTATATTTCATAGGTTTTTTATCTCTGGTGAGCCAAGAAGTACTTATCAACTGATATCTTTGGGCTGCTTGACTGCAGACATCACAAAATTGCATTAAAAATGGAGCATGCCAATTATGGTTTCTCTTTTCTGTCTTTGCATTAAAACAAAAATGCACCGACTTATTCATCTCTCAATTTTTTTTGCAAAAAAAAAAAAAAAACTTTATATAACCAGAATTTAGAATTCTATATATACTAGAATTAAATGTGCATAGTACTATAAACTAGTACTTCACACGTTTAAAATATCACATACATATATGTACTACCAATTACCAGAATCTGACAACATGCTTAACAATAATCTAATGCTAGTGCTAACTGTATAGCGAACTGAACATTTAATGCCCCAGAACACATTGCACTAAAGTAACAGTGTATCCTTTCACAAATAACATTTAATTTCCCACCGAAGATGCAACACTTTAAGGTGATACCCGAAATAATTGTATTAATTAGACACACTGATATGTCCTGAACACTAATAAAATACATGTTCCATTTAAGTTTCATTTTTCCCATAGGGTGTTAAGAAAATGGTGTCAAAGGGTTCACCTGGAAATTATCGGCCCATTTCCTTGACGTGCATATGTTGCAAGATCCTTGAGCATATCATAGCTTCTAACATTTATGCGCATCTAGAATCTAACAATTTCTTTTTCTCTAACCAGCACCGGTTCCGAAGGGGTTGTTCTTGGAGACTCAACTCTTTGAGTTCACCACTGACCTACATTTTAACATGAACAGTAATCTACAGACAGATTGTTTATTTCTTGATTATGCAAAGGCATTCCATCGTGTTGCTCATTGTCGCTTCAATATTAAAACTGTCATCACTAAAACTTGATTCACTCACGCTAACATGGCTCAGAACTTCCTACTAACCGCCAACAATTCACTATCGCCAAAAATCACTCTTCATCACTTTGTTACGTTTCCTCTGGTGTACCAAGGGGCAGTGTTCTTGGTCCCTTACTTTTCCTCATCTACATTAACGACCTGCCTGACAACTTATCCTCATGTTTGCGTATATTTGCCGATGACAGCATTATCTATCGTCCCATCCGCAACAATGGCGATCATCTAACTCTTCAAAAAGACCTTGAGCATATCATTGAGTGGTGCAAAACATGGCAGATGACACTTAATGTTTCCAAATGTAAACTAATCACCTTTAGTCGCAAACGTGATAACTTTATTAGCCAATACATAATTGATAATAGCATTATAGAACGCACTGATCATTACAAATACCTAGGCATAAACTTAACTTCTACACTTTCGTAGTCCACACATATCGCTTCTATCTGTGCCAACACATCAAGATCATTAAGGTTTTCTGCACCGAAATGTATACAGTGCTCCCTCCGATGTGCAGCAAACTGGCTTATCTTGCTCTAATCCGTCCTCAACTGGAATTCGCATCCTTCATTTGGTCACCATATCAACAATACCTCATAGATAAGTTCGAATCTATACAGAACAGAGCTAGTCGATTCATAGCGCAGAATCACAGCTACCCGTCCAGCGTAACACAGATTAAACATAGCCTTGCGCTCGAGCCACTGAAAATTCGCCGCGACATCTCACTTTTATCACTATTTCACAAACTCATCTACAACAGCATGATGCCATCTGTTCACCTTAACCTAGCACATCGAATTTCGAGCAGACTACATAACACCTTTAGGTTATCACGCATGTACGGCAATACTAACGCTTTCAACCAGTCGGCTCTTCCACGAGCTATTCGTTTGTGGAATGATTTGCCAGATGATCTTGCGTCAGAACAAGACCACACAATGTTCTATCATACTATTAAAAAATACTTATGCACCAAAAACTGCTCTATCGCATCTTCATAATCATCAGTGTTTATAGGACTGTTGCCGATGTTTTTGCACTATTGCTAGGTTGTAGTTACTGTCATAATACTTTTTTGTATTTCACCTTCACATACTGTAACTCACTTTTCTAGTATGTATTTTGCTTACGTGTTCATAAGTTGAACTGCATTTTCTATTATATTCAATATTTGCCTATGTATGTGTAGATATATATGTACATATATTTTTCTAACATATATCTGTACCGCCCCCCTTACACAATGCCCCTCGAGGGCTCTGTAAAGGTACTGTAAATATAATATAAAATATATAAATCACAGTTAATCAACAAGGAAGGCAGCAACTGACTTGTTCAACGATGGACAGGCGATGATTTGTTGGTCCTCTGCAGAGTAAGTTGTTCTCACGATCTGGTTCAAGTTCTCATACGATGCCAGAACTTTCGTCTGAAAAGGAAAGAACAGAGCTAAAGTTTAACAGTACGTTATGTTGGGCTAGTTGGTAGATATTAGGCTGAAATACGTGGCGCAAGGTTGACAAAGAGAAAAAAAGACGAGACAGAAAGAGCGCCATTTCGCTCTTTCTGTTCTCGTCTTTTTTTCTCTCTTGTCAACCTTGCGCCACGTATTTCAGCAGAACTAAAAGTGTTCGCTCTTGCAACACTATACTGCCCAATTATTTTATAATTGTCAACTATTTCAGAACAACAGACAGTTAAATTAGTTGTAAGCAGTCCTTTTATGGGTGAACTTTTTATTGGCAATCTCAGTAAACCCAGCCAAGCAACTAACTTGCTATACATTCCGTTAAAAAAAAAAGCAAAATACAGTACAGGGAGGGTTTCTTTTTTTCCCCAGTAATATTCCTGAAAAAAATCCCCCTCATTTTAACAGCAGTCTTTGACACAAATTCACTTAGCCATACGGCCAGAAAAACAAAAGAAATTAACACAAGGCCAACATCAAAATTTTTGTTGAAGTTGTGGACTTGGGAACCTTGCAATCTGCAAAGAAGTGTTGCTGCTCTTTTGAGCTGCGAACTTGTACCCTGGTCACACGGCCACCAACAAACTCCTCTGAACTCCATCAGTGTAGAACCTGAGCAGGAAGTTCAACTAAAATGGAGTTGTGCCTATGCGACACAGCAGTTTTACGAGCTTAGGCAGAAGCTGCGAGGAGTCCACCAGCTGCTGCAATGAGACCTGTACTAGAGTGTACTATAACTTCTGAGTGGCACGACCGGCACACTCTACCTTTGCTTGCAGCTGTCCACGCATGCAGGGAAAGTAGCGACGGCGTGGGCATCGACCAATCTTTCAGTTTAGTTGTTTAGCTTGCTCGGCATGGCTGCCTGGCATGGCCGGCATCTCGCTTTTGCTCGGAAAAAATGACAAAAACACAGCGTTTAAAACCATGTTACGCGCCAGGTTGCACAACGGGATATCCGCGTATGCGACAATTGTCGCAAGTTATCCCTTTTTAAGGCCCCAAAAGACGAAAATAGACGACTTCTTTGGGAGCGAAACCTCCATCAACTTGACTGGCCACGTGACGCTGATTGTGCTGTGTGTGAGTTATATTCAGAACCCCATTTTATTGCGAGGGACTACGTCCATATTATCAACAATGTTGAGGTCCGAATTCCCAGGGAAGTGCTGACGCTTGCTCCTGATGCATTCCCGACGATCTTGCTCACCCTGCCTGCATATTTGATGCTGAAAATTTTGGCTCCACT